>JAJIRX010000711.1:0-210785 GCA_023853785.1 Psilocybe azurescens | reverse complement strand
CAATACGCCCATTGAGCCTAAATCATCGCTCTCTCGTGTGCCGAGTATGATCAATATACTTTAGCTTCCCAGCCCCACAGAGCGCACAAAATTCTGTGCCACCACTCGCTGCCTCCACTTCATCCGCAGACAGTCGATCAATGACGCCCATAGGTGTTCCTCAGCCTTCAATGCCTAGCAACCCAATACCTGCCATGAATATGGTGAATCCAATAGCCCAGATGCAATTCCCATGCAAATATCTGCTATGATGAACCCCATGATGAACTCAATGATGAACCCAATGCTGTTCCAGCAAATGTTCAACAACATGATGATGAGTTCAACTGGGGTCAGTACAACGAAGACGCTTTTAAAATGGCTTTGGCAGACATAGTCACCAAGCTTCCTGCTGCCGCGCAAATGCAATCTCCGATGTACAATCGACCAGGGACGCATTCACCTGTACCAGAACAAGCCTTGCCGTTCCCTGAAGTACCCCGAAATTGTCTCATCGTCGCTCGACGAGTGAGTTTTCAGACGCGCCGCCTCCTCATATGATGAAAAAGAAAGGTAAACAAAGAGAATCCTCACCTCGTCTTCAAAGCGTCGTAAGATTTCTGCTTCACCGTATATGAACAGCGACACCAAGCTCAGCAAACCGACTGAGTCGGATTCTGGACTTTCGACAGGGAAAATATTCACCAAAACTGGTCGACCACTGTCGTTCTTCGTTCAAAAATCATAATCGTCGTAATGTTGTGGATGCTATCAAGGTACTACCTTCACTCTAAATACTCGCTACTTGTAGGCTTATAAGGAAACCAAGAAAAACGGAGGCAGAATAGAAAAAGATCATGAGCTGGCAGACTATGTGATCCTTTACCTAACAAAAAACAAAGACCTTTACTCTCCGGCGGGCAGCTCAGCTCGCAGGAAAGACCGCAGTCCCATCCAGATATGTTCACGATTGTGTGGAGCGCGGTGCTCTGCTTTCGCCTTCGGACTATGAATTCGATCGCATCGTCGCCGGAAAACGCAAGAGAACAAACTCTATGGGTAGCCAAGGACGATTCCGACGATGACGAAAAGGCTATCAGAGCAGAAGAGAAACGATTAGAAAGGAATGAACGTCAGACCCAGCGCAGAAGAGAGCGCAAACTGGAAGAGGAATCCCAATCGTCGAAGCCCAAGTTGTCGCAGAACGCAGCAAAGAAAGCTATGCTAGCCGAAGGTCTAAGGAAAGCAGAGGAGAAGGCTGCCTCTCAGGCTACAAACATGACCGGACGTCATACCTCCCATTCCTCCGGAGCATACACGACGACTATTGGGTAATGGTTACAGCTTCACTCATGAAGAAAGAAAATTTGCTTCAGATTATGCTGAAGTTCTTCTTGAACGCGACCATACGACATCCACCACCGCTATAGCTACTGCAGTTCATAAGAAGGTCAGTGGAAGTTGATAACTCGATTATGTATGCTAAGTGGACCTAGCTGCACCACACACTCTGAAGTCATGGAAGACACAAATAGCAAAAGGTGCGGGAAAGGACATCGATATATGGCGTAAACGGTCCAGTATAGCCTTCAGAAAAGCACAACGCTTATCCCAGCCTGGCCCTTCTTCCGCTGTATCTTGATGTGAGTATGGAAGAGGCAGCTTCAGTTCCACATAATGGCCATTCCCAAACCATGGCTCAGGAATCTATTCCGTCCCAATTCGCACAATCTAATGGGAGTTCCAATCCTGACACTCACAACGGACTTTCCGAGGAAGAATTCAAGCTGCTCGAGGAAGACGACCTCAATGTTATTTCTCAGTTTTTGTTCAAACAGACGAAACGGAGCAGGAAGATGATGTCTGGGCCAGACTGGGGTCGACGGTATGCTCCTTCTCATATCTTCACTTCGGAGTGTTCCTCATAAGGCGTCGTTTGTCGCAGTATCCTTGTCAGACGGAACGAAATTGGCAAGACTTTTATCAGAAACACTACGACGAAGTCCAACGGCGCTATGCCGAGATTATGGAGAATAATCCATGACGATACAACCATGAAAGTGGACATCCCTCCTACAACTAACCTGTACCATACTGTCATTACCTTCGTGAATGCCTGCCTCCTCGAATACATTATTTACATATTTAACTGGAAATGCTTGCACAGTAATAGTCGCACTTGTAGTTGCCATTTACCTGATATATATTTCCATTTTCGCACAATCGAGTCTTAGAAAGTAAATGGATTTTTAGAATGGGTCAATTCTACTCTGATGCGGCTTCTACGAGTGGTGGTGGTGTGGATTTGAAGAATCTCTTTCTCCTCTCGTCCTTCGTTTCCGTCGATCCACTCAGTTGTCCTGTATAGTCGAATGTGCCAATAGCGGCACCTAGAAAGGCGCAACCACCGATTGCCATTGGAAGTGAGCGCGCTAGAGAAAGGAATAAGCTGTATGGAAGTCAAGAGTCTCGCTATTCCACTCACATCTTACACCGGCCAAAACCAGCGGCGCAGCCACCAGCAGCTCCGTTCAGTGCATCGTGCTTCTGTCGCTCATTAGCGACGTAGGTTTCTGTGAATTTGAAAGCGGCTCCCATGGCAGCTGTTTATGATTCAATTCGACGATTTCACTGGGATGAACTAGGGTCCAGGACGTACCGAAGAACCCAATGGTGCCCCCCAGTTCTTGTCACCACACCCATCGCGCCATGAGAGTGCGTACCCAGGGCATTTTGGACCGAGCTGAGAACGAGACCAACTACAGCCGCTTGCATGCCAATGCGCGAGGCTTCCTGGATTGACGACTTGGGCTCGAACGCCGGTGTGTTGACTTCTGCTTCTTCTGACATGGTGGCTTTTTCGAACGGAGGCGAGCGGATTGGCCAACGGGTTATGCAACTGTGATCAACTGCCTTTTTGGACGGTGAACTCACTGACGCGGGTACGGCGACTTTGAACACAAACCATCATCTGCTTCGTCCGTTTCACCTGGGACATATTTTCTCTTTGCTTATGAATTTCATGAAATGCCCCGAGTTCACTACAATGACCACTTGAACGTAAACCAGCCGAAGGGGAGGAACGGGTGCCCTGGTGGAACAAAGATCCAGAAACACCTCCGCCCTTCAAACTTGTTAGGAAATTACTTGTCGGTATCAACTTTCTTAGTAACAGCTTTACAATGAATATAATAGTCGACTATTTAGCTTGATGATGGCAGCGATCTTTCCCTTCACAGTCTAGCTATATTTCCATGGGATGATGAATCCTTGTCCAAGCTATGGGGAGGCGCCCTCAATATCGAAGAAAACGTCACGAAATGGAAGAAAGAAGTCGTCTCTTGAGTTCTGGGACTCTGTTGCGGTTGGCTCAGACTTTAATCTATATATTTGCTTTACACATAAGGTACAACAGCCGTTGTGTACGATTCTTAAGGTAAGTCGCTACTTTGTCCATTCAAAGGTCTTGATATTACGTGGGGTCTATAATTCTGTCTACCAGGATAAGCAAAAAGTTCTGGCTGCTGATAAGATGTGTGTTGCATGGGGTCTGGCAAAGGAGGCACCTTACCACCCTCTTGTCATATTTTCGCGAGGGAGTTTGATCTTTATCTATAGTGTCGTCCAAAGGGCATCTCTGGATGTATTCGCGGCCATGGTGGTGTAAGTCAATCACTTTATCTTGTGTAATCGAAGGGCTGACAATTTCCAGGCGATAACTTCTATCTCTGTTCACCCGACTACTCCACACCTCTTTTGTACAACATCGAGGGATTTTACAACTCGGATATACGACCTTGGTCTTCCTGCAACATTTGAGATGCTCCCCATGGGTAGCAACAAGAATGATAAATGGTCGTGGTCGGGAGTCCCGAATCCTCCATGGCCACCAGGCAAAGGGCCCAGTTTAGCAGGAGCAGCGCATGGGCTTCGCCTGCCCTTCTCAGTGCTTCAAGGAACCGGCGAGCGTGAAGGAGGCGGTACGGGCAGATGTGTTTCTGTTTTATTAGGTGGAAGATCGGCGGGTCACAACTCTGCAGTCCTAGCTTCCGTAAGACAATTTAATGTAACGCACGTTGCAGAGGTCCCTGACGAGCACTCGTGCAGGCTTTCCACCCGACCCACCCACTCCTCGCCACTTGCGGAGTAAGCCTATTTTCAACACGTTGTTCTAATGCCGCACCTCATCTTCTGCTTAGATGGATAGAACAGTAAAGATATGGCCTGTGAGGTCTACCTCAGAGACTGAGATTAATAGGGAGGATAAACCATTGCTCAGCAGCAGTATGGTACATAAATCTCGTGTCCTATCGATTTCATGGTACGTGAACTCACCACTTATTGTTGGCAAATGCTGACCGGAAACCATCAGGCTAGACAGCGACCTCTTGCTGACCCACAGCGCGCCTGCGATAATGCGCCGATTTCCGGATAAGACAGACGACAAAACAACATACCTCGAAGCGGGAGAACTAATTGTGTGGCGATGGCTCGGCCTGGATCGATTCTTTCCTGCAGGACATGAACGAAACACCCATGGCTTCAGAGGTTGCTCATTGGTAGGTTTTTACTAGTGTGTATGCCAATCTATTACTAACACCTATTTTACACACAGGATTATCAAGAAAGTGGTAAAATAGCCCTACCTACTCTGTCAACAAATGTAAAAATCTGACATATCAACGATGCAGGATCTCTCAAGATAGTTTCAATCCATAGATTTCCCGATGTGCCTAATCAGTATATAGCCCCAGCCTCAGCCTTTTCCAATCTCAAACCCACGACCCTCTTATATCATACCTGTATCCTGGAGAAACATCAATCAGCTTGCTACCTGTGACATACATGCAATCACGACCGCGCCCTCCATTTCAATGTAAAACGGAGAAGAAACTCCTGGGAGATCCAGAGGTCCGTACTGGAAATAGGACTTCTCTAGCTGACGCTGCCGGGCGATTACATCTTGCAGGAGCAAACACCGCAGAAGGAGAAGATGACGACGACGACGCTGAGGAGGCTATATTTGAAGATGAAGTCAACGATGAGCCTGTCGGCGCGAAAGGGGTGGAAATCACTCCACCGGGTATAAACTGCCGCACGATTAGTATTTGACAGGAGACATTTAGGCGGCGAGACGTTGGAGAATTGCGCTGTGGGTATGAATGGCCAGGTGGTTGTGGGTGTGGGCACAAAGGGAGGTGTGTGGGTGTGGCGCTATCGTGACTAGAACACTGAGGATTGTTCGTTGAAGAAAGGTTGCATATCTTGACACACATGTACTTGACTGTATCTATATATTATATTCTAAACATTTTCATCCTAACGCTTCAAAGGATCGCAGGACATGGTTTCTACTCACTTTAGTTCAGTCCACCACTGCAATTCTGATTCACACAAGATGAAAATGTAAGAAAAATGAGGCTACTTTTGCCTGCTCGACTGATGGTGATCGTACAACATGGTACAATAATGTGGTATGTATGATAAAATGTGTATGAGGAACGAGAAAAATTGCAGTGTATGATGAATTGTATGTAATGGATTGTCCGGTGGGCACATGCTTTTTCTAAGCGAAGCTCTAAATCGAGTCAGATGAAAATTTAGTGCAAGGTGCAGAGAGGGACCTGAGTGAGATAAAGAGTTCGATGAAGTTTTATTTCATCATGACCCCGTTCCGGTTGTTTGCGTCGAAGTCACGATGGGGAACATCTGAAGCCATTAATTACCCGACGCTCCGTCGGAAATAATGTTTATGGCCAGACTTGATATCATACACCCGCCGATGAAGGTTCTGTGGCACCAGAAGCGGCTCCCTGGACCGCGATGGATCGGGCAGATATGGAGGAGACGCCATGGCTGAGTCTATTCCCTGATACTGCGGTATACTGGGGAAGTAATGCCGTTGCGTTGATGATGTCACGCTGACGGTGTCTGTAGATCCTGATACGACGGAATGCGATGGGGACGCTACACCGTAGGAACACGCGTCCACACCCTGTGGAGGAGGGGGTATGGGGTGCAGACGCAAAAAAGCGAATGCGGAGTTGGATCCACCTAAGGTGGCGTGCGGTTGAAAATAACCACCCGAGTTTGGAGGCCCTGCGGGAGTGGGAAGCACAGGGAAGGACGACAAATTGGGCGGTGCCGAGCGAGGTGGCTCAGCGAGATTCGACTACATGTGTTCAGATTAAAGAACGCAATGTTGTGGACCGATAAGAGAGCCGGAGATGCACAAAAGAGGCAGTTTCAGCAAGAATGGAGGTTTTAGGAGAGATACTAGGAGAAAAAAATAAAGGAGAAGAGAGTAAGAATGATGTTTTTTTTTGAAAAGGGTGGACATGGAGTAAAGAAGGGAAAATTTATGGGGAGAGGTACTCACCATGAGGGGCATCGGCCTTGGCCCGTGGGGCTGGGGTTGCACCATGAAATAACCTGGGTGGCCGCCTGCCGTCATTGATGGGTATGGGTACTGGTATCCCGAGGTGACAGGAGGTGAAGCCATGCTGTAGTACGCTGGAGTCTGTTGCGAGTGCGATCTCGAGTGGGAGTGGGGCGACCGATGACGATGATGGGAAGGCTTGTAGTGAGGCGCAGTCGTGTACGACTGGTGCATCATCATCGGCGGGGGCGACACCATAGGCTGGCCCATCGGAAGGTAAGCCGGCTGCTGAGGTGGGTACATCATCATCGGTGGCGGGCTGCTCAAAGGCATGGGCCCGGGCCATGGCCATAACCGTCTGAGGAATCTGAGACTGGAGATGGAGGATGAATGAACAACTGGCGGGGATGCTGGTACTGAGAGCGATGGGGTGGAGATGGAGGAGCCGGGGAGTGCTTTGATGGACGATGAGCATCGTATGGCATGGGCGCAGAACGGCTTGAAGAACCCGCTGATACGCTAGAGAGCATTCTCGAATTGGGGCCTATGCTGCTCAGTGTTGTCCGACCCAGTTGGCGATGCGATTCTGGGTAGCAAGGTAGCGTTCGTAGGCTTCTGGAGAATAGTCGTACTCAGTCATGGCGAGGAGGAGGAGGAGGAGAGAGAGGAGGAGGAGAGGAGGGGAGAAGAGAGGGAGAAAGGAGAAAGGGACACTAGAGAACAAAAGAAAGAAAATGATGTCAATTTATAGGGGAGTACCTACATGGTTGCCTGGAAACAACTGTAGGCGCAGCGGCAAAGGCTCTGCAACTGGATGCACAATCAATCACAACTGCAAACACAAATTGAAACTACTCGACAAAGGCTGTGGTCCGATCCAATTACCGAGTCAACACCGGATCTATATATCGACGCCTACTTTCACGGAGCATAAATCTCCGGGTCTTCAATCCTCCTCACCTTGTACTTCTCTCTTTATGACCGGGGCACTGCCATTCACTCATCCAATTCCAACCAATCCGATTCATGTATTTAAAAAAAGCCACAACTATCATATGAACGACGGTCTACGCCAATATGCAACTGGTGTACACTAATAAAATAACATCCTCAAAGCACATGCAAAACACGAGGCATAAAACCGCAACCAGCCAACCACCCAAGGCTGTTCCATAGATGTTTTAATGAGCAATCATCAATTGACTAACAGTGAATCAGCTCACCATGAATCAATCAATAAGGCTGAATGACACCCTGGGGTGCCTTGGTTGCCTCCTCAGCGGGGATGGTGTTGATTGCTCGCTTGTAAGGTTGAATGACTCCTTGGGGCGCTTTTGTCGATTCTTCCTCGGGAATAGTGTTCACTGCACGCTTGTAAGGTTGAATGACTCCTTGGGGCGCTTTTTGTCGGACTCTTCCTCAGGAATAGTGTTCACTGCACGCTTGTATGGCTGGATCACTCCCTGGGGGCTTTCGTCGACTCCTCCTCGGGGATGGTATTCACTGCACGCTTGTATGGCTGGATAACTCCCTGTGGCGCCTTGGTCGATTCCTCCTCAGGAATGGTGTTGACAGCACGCCTGTAGGGTTGAATAACACCTTGGGGTGCTTTCGTCGATTCCTCCTCAGGAATGGTATTGACAGCGCGCTTGTAGGGTTGAATAACACCTTGGGGAGCCTTGGTCGATTCCTCCTCAGGAATGGTGTTGACAGCACGCCTGTAGGGTTGAATAACACCTTGGGGTGCTTTCGTCGATTCCTCCTCAGGAATGGTATTGACAGCGCGCTTGTAGGGTTGAATAACACCTTGGGGTGCTTTTGTCGATTCCTCCTCAGGAATGGTGTTAACAGCACGCCTGTAGGGTTGGATCACTCCTTGGGGTGCTTTTGTCGATTCCTCCTCAGGAATGGTGTTAACAGCACGCCTGTAGGGTTGAATTACACCTTGGGGTGCTTTGGTCGATTCCTCCTCGGGAATGGTGTTGACAGCACGCCTGTAAGGCTGAATCACTCCCTGGGGCGCTTTGGTCGCCTCTTCGGCAGGAATCGTGTTAATAGCCCGGCGGTAAACTGGGATCGTCTTCAATGGTTCAGGGGAGCGCTGGGCTACCCTCTCATGGAGAGCTATTCGAAGGCTGATATCAGATGCCAATGTGAAAACTATCGTGATTCAAAACTGACCTTCATCGGCATGGGCATGGGAACTGCCATGACCTGACCAGTCAGGAAAACCACCAAGAGAGAGAAGAGGGCTCCGCGCGTAAGCATGTTGAGAATGTGTAGTGGCGAAAAAAACGAAAGTGAAAGTTGCAAGGTGGTGAAGACGGATAGGGCGCGCCTGCGGCCTGGGCTAGAACGAAGAAGAAGAACTAGAAAAGACAGATAAATAAGTGATAGAGATTACAATCGGAGGAAAACTTACAGGAAGGAAGGAAAGGAAAAGGAAGGGAAACGGAAGGAAGGAAAAAGAGTGAGAAGGAAGCTATATAAGAGAGCTGTCCGCACACTGATGTAACATTCTCTTCGAGTGATGGTCGCACCGCAACCAACCGCGACAACCTTCCAATATTAGCACACACGTGACCATTATATTTTTACAGTCTCTGGTTGGCAACTCGGTGTTCTTTAAGTGTAACTGTTCACTGTCCTGATTGGACATCATCTTATTTCTCAAGCCGGCCTATCCAATACCATGTCGGATCCACGCTTCGCTAGGCTTAAGTCAGATCCTCGCTTTCGTCGTCCCAAAACCAAGAATAACAAGGTTGTTATAGACGAACGCTTCAAGAGCGTCTTCGAAAAGGACAAGAAAAAGAATGGCAAGTCACACCATCGCCTTTACTTTAAAGCCGGACAGTTTACTGATGGTTATACGCAGCGGGTCGCAAAGTCGACAAGTACGGGCGGCCCATCTCTGACACCCATGATCAGGATGACTTGAAACGATTTTACCGCTTGGAAGGTGATGCCGAAGAGGAAGACGCACCGCGGAAACCTGATTTGGCGCGTGGAGAAGTCCTCCTGGAGTCTTCGGACGAGGAAGAAATCGAGGAGGATAAAGATTCGGACGAGGAAGACGGCGGCTTCGTTACGTTGGGCAGAGACTCATCTCGCCCAATAGCAGTTCCAGACGAGGACGCAGACATTGATCTCGACGAAGATCATTTTGAGGACCTCGAAGCGCAAGCTGCAAATTATGCCAAAACTCACCAAGATGAGGAGGAGGAGGAAGAGCAGGTGGACGGGACGCGGTCCTGCAGACTAGCCATAGTCAACTTGGACTGGGACCATGTCCGGGCGAGTCACCTGTACAAGATCTGTGCATCCCTTGTCTCCCCACCGCCCCCGTCGTGCGGTGCGTCTGCAGCGACAATGCCGGAGAAAACTAAGGACCGAAAGAACAACAAACGGGGAGATACCGCAGGCCAGGTGAATGTCGTCCGAGGAAAGGTGCTCAGTGTCCGTGTCTACCCCAGTGATTTCGGGAAAGAGAGGATGCAACGAGAGGAAACGGAAGGTCCACCACCAGAAATATTCAAAAGAAAGATCTGGACGTCGACGATATAAACGAAAAGACTGTGTTTGAGGTCGGCGGAGAAGATGAATACGATGAAGATGCGTTGCGAAAATACCAACTCGAAAGACTACGGTGCGTCCTTTCAGTTGTGTTAGAAATCTCTTATCGAGCTGATTGGCCCATAAGATATTTTTATGCTGTTGTAACTTGCGACACTGTGGACGCAGCTTCCCATATATACAACGAACTGGAGGGCACAGAACTAGAGCGTTCTGCTAACGTGTTTGACATGAGCTTTGTCCCCGACGACATGACCTTCGACAACGAGCCTCGGTATATTGGTCTCCCTATTTTTGTGCAACTCATAAACTTACACGGGCGAATACAGAGACGAAGCTACCGACGAAGTCAATTCAACATACAAAGCCGTCGAGTTCGTTACAGATGTATGTATTTATATTACATTGATTATTTTGTGGCCCAACTCACAGAACAAAACAGGCTCTCCGACATTCGAAAGTTAAGCTCACATGGGACGAAGACGACCCTGAACGCAGTCAGATCACACGACGTGCACTCACACGCAAAGAAATCGAAGAGTCAGATTTCAGAGCGTACATTGCCAACACCTCGTCCGAGTCAGAGGTGAAGAGCCTGCGGCTGTCAAGAAAAAGAAGGTCAGAAAGGTGTCGAGGGATAAATTGAGGTCCCTACTTCTGGGAGGAAATGATGAAGCCATTCCTGAGGGATGGGGGAGATGACGGCGGGGCTAAGGACGATGTTGACATGGAGATCACGTTCACCCCGGGTCTAAGCGGGAAGAAGGACGAGGAGAATGAAACGACGCTGGAGAAATATCAGCGGAAGATGAGGGAGAAGAGGAAGAAGAGGAAAGACGAAGTGAAGGAGGTTGAGCCGACTAAGGAGAAGGCATTGGATGACGAGTTCTTTGAGGCGGGTAGTGATGGAGATATCGAAGACAAGCCGGCGGTGAAGTCGAATGGAAAGACGAAGAAAAGCAGGAAGGCGATCGAGAGCGAGACCGCTCCTGCAACCCGGAGTGAAGCTACAGCAAAGGAATTGGCTCTACTTGTCGCCTCAGATGATCCTAATATCGAACCCAAGCATTTCAATCTCAAGTCTATCATCAAGTCCGAAAAGCAGAAGAAGAGGAGAAAAGGAAGAAAAGGTAAAGTCGAAGATGATAATGAAGCTCAGGAAGATTTTGTCGTGGATGTCAAGGACGATCGATTCAAAGCTCTTTTCGAGGATCATCAGTTTGCTATTGATCCTAGCAATCCTCAGTACGTTTCCCTTGCCGATGATGTTTAGGATATATGTGTTGACATGTCCTCGTCGTATAGTTTCAAGAAAGACTAAAGCTATGACCGCATTACTTGACGAGCGTCAACGACGCCAAAAGAGATCTGCGGGGCGGCCTTGAAGATAGCTTTCCAAGTCAAAGGAAAGATAGACCGGTGGAAGGGACCAAAAACCTGCAAAAACTAGTGGAGAGTGTAAAGCGAAAGAGCGCAACTATCGATCCGCCCGGGCAAGGCAAACGGCGTAGATTGTAGATCACCTTCCCTGTGTTTCTCTTACATCTCTTGCTTTATTCTGTTCTTGGTGTGGAAACATCATCGACGATTCTATTATTCGTCTTCTTGACATATGCACGGCATATCGTGCACATAAATTGATACATACTAAGCATCTAAAATTTATGAGATCTTAGCCTTGGAAAAATCAAGTTCTGGATGGGCAGCTTGGAACTTCTTCAAAGCCTAGGACAGATATAAGAAAACTATATCGTCTGCTAAATGCGTTTTGGATCTCACCTCCATTTTCTTCAATTCGTCGGAAGTCGGCCGTCCAAGTTGCTACGAAATTTAGGTCAGAGAGGCCATTTTAATTGATTAAAGAAGTGTGGTACTTTCTGCTGGTTGTCAAACTGGTTTTTGGAGGTTAGGCATTATTCCTTCGGGCGGAAGAGGACCGATAATCTCACCATCATTTTCTCTACCATTCCTCTGGAGATATAGATTAGATGCAATCACATATTTAACACACCCAACTGAGGAAGTACCTTGTCTCGGAGTCGAGATCACCGAGCTTGCTATTTTCTGGCTCGATTTTCTTCGTGTCGATCTTGGGGTGGTGCGTTAAGACATTCTCCCACCAGGTTTGCTGATTTATTTTCTCCAAATGAATCAAGACAGCTTTGTTATCCTCTAATAGAAACCATTAGATGGTTGATCACTACGAATCGAATACACTTACGGACGGTCCAGGTACTGTCCTCGACTTTGACTTCCTTGCAGAGCTCTCCTGACATGATGGGCTCATGGCCTTTAAGGCCGACACTGAGCTTTTTCTTGTCGATAATAATAGCTAAATCTTTGCCGCGAGTGCCCTGCGGCACAGGAACAGTCACATCTACTTCTCCTAGTTCTTGGGTCCAAGAGTAAGGAAGGGCTGTGGATATATCGTTGGATGATGATCAGACGAAGTAGCCCGCAATGCTACTCTTGCATACCAGCCTGTTCTTGTTGTTCGCGAAGTCTTGCCTCTTTATCACGAACTTCCCGCTGTTCAGGAGTAAGAGTACTGTAGTCTTCGTTGTCGGTGGACATCGCTTTGTCCCTTTAGAGAGAGAGATGAAAGAGTTTGGAGGAAAAGAAGTTTCTGGCTATCTAATTACGGCGCCTCATGTCCTGGAATCCTCGAGGCTCTCCTATTGGCTGACCTAAGCGAAGCGCGTCTTTGTTGCTTGTGGCTATTTGGTTTCAAGGGACCTTCTGGCTGCACGATTGACTTCACTTTTTGGCCACACTATACTGACTTGTTGCCCTCACACTTTTCTGCGTAGCCAGCAACATTATGGCTGCCACAGATGTATGGATGGATTATGATGTGATTTCTTCTTTTTCATATTATTTTTCTCAAAGTGCTAATTAACACCGGGAATATCAGGTAGTTCGACATGGCATTAAGAGCAACACTGTCGATAGGTTGAAACAGATCTTGACCGGAATGAACGAGGAATGCGGCACACATTTCGCAAAATCCGGCAAGAAACAGGAAATAATTGACAGGATTGTCAATGTGTTGGAATCATGGCGAGCTAGTAATTATGAGGAGAAATGGATGCGAGCAAAAAGTATCATTTATCAAGTGCGGACCCATGGAAGGTGAATCGTCATTCTCTCGCTAGCTCAATCTTGCCGAGATATCAATCTTTTACGTCTTTTACTTTTACAGCTATACGCCTAGTCGAATGCCGTCGCTAACGACGACCCTTCCTGCTGTTGCAAATCCTCACACTGCTTACGATCCCCCAAGCCAAATCACTACAGCACCACCCTCCCAGGCTCAAGTAGTACTATCGGCCATTACGACCCATATGCACCACCTCGACGGCCTACTGGTATTTCTGCCCCTCTCCCTTCTTCCTCTTCCGGTGCGAAAGTCACAGGTGTGCCATCTACACACACACACACATACCTGCTCGATATGGCAGCTTACATCTTGATCTAGGAATTCGTTTCAAAGACTCGCCTTTTTTCACAATTGACCAAGCTGTATCATCTTTAATAGAATGTCCAGGTATGCAACACTCCTCGTGCAAACTTTACCCTGTGTTGATATCGCGCTTCGTCAGAATCCACGAGCGCGACGGATCGTCGATCGCAGTCACTGACATTTACACTCACCACTGATCAATCAGCCAAGATGAAGACTACGTAAATATTTTTCTTTTAATTCTATATACGCACATTTATTTATCATTTATGAAATCTCCAGGTCAAGATTTCAACTTCGATTATTCTGTACTTCATCCATATTTTTCCCTGGAATGGGGTCTTTTAGGACCAATAACTTTCCTTGTCCCATGGAATTCCCTCCTACTTGCGAAGTACGCGTAAATAGCACCCAAATAACGGCCAATTTGAAGGGATTGAAGAAGAAACCTGGAACAGCACCCCCTCCTGACATCACCAAATATTCGCGTAACACCGGCACGAATCGAGTTGAAATGGTGTATGTAAACAGTCAACAGCCTGTGCAAACAAAAGTTAGTCGCCTCGTTGTTCCTTTACACTCCTTGTGTTGACCATTTAGAGTCAGAAATATTACATGATAATCATGCTGGTTGAAGCAGCGACTATCGATTCTTTGGTCAATAACCTAAGGGGTCAACATCTAAAATCGGCCATGGAAGTCCGAGAAAAGAGTAATCTTTCTTCGTCCTTTTGTTTTGACTCTACATGCTAAAGGTATTTTAAGTGCTTCAAGCGTTGTCAGAAGATGACGATATCATAGCGGGACCACAGAAGATGTCGCTGAAATGTCCAGTAAGTGCCGATTAATTCTCTAATGACTCTTTATTAAAACTATAAATTAGCTGACTTTTGTTCGCATTGCAACACCCTGCCGCTCTTCTAAATGCGTTCATCCACAATGCTTCGATGCGACATCTTGGTATACCATGATGGAACAAACAACGACATGGTTATGTCCTGTTTGTGAAAGAACTTTAGATCATCGAGATTTAATCATGGATGGGTAAGAGAGTCTCTCAGTTTCACGGTGCCCGTTTCCATTCTCATGGCCTTATATCCAGTTATTTCGACGAAATACTACGGCAAACTCCAGACAGTGTCGAGGATGTCATGGTTGAGGCAGATGGCCAATGGCACACGACAGATAATAAGTATGGATCGATAGAGTGGATGACGTCGCATCCTAGAGTTACTAGCTCGTCATCTTCACCATCCAAAAACCACCAACCCCTCGTATACTCCTTCATGTCCGCCATCCAATATAAATGGCTCAGGTCAAGCGAACGGGAAAGGCAAAGCGTCCGATGTAGAGATATTTGTGCTTGATTCGGACGACGATGAAGACGAAGGCCGTGTGAAACGAGAGTTATCGCCATCTTATGCATCTTCTACTGGTCACTCTTTCGATGGTACTTTGCCTCATATGGCGCAAACACAGTCCCAATCCCAATCCCAATCAAGCACACAATTTATTGACCTGACTTTGGACGATTCTGATGAGGATGAGATACCCCTTGTTTCCCATGCCCAGGGAAAGCGTAGAGCGACGGAGTCCGACTTGGATGACTCGGCCGACCTAGTGTGGAAGAAAGCGAGGGTTGACCCCTCTTCACGTATCCTGCCTGTTCCCCAAGGGTCTTCAATTCCGAATAACGTCACACCAGTCCCCCACACGTCTTTGCTAAATAACCACACACCTGCTTCGCCGAGTCATTATCAGTCTGTTTTCCCGGGCAATATTCTTCCACCGCCCACTGTCAATACATATCCAGGTTACACTGCGAGAATGGGACCTACCAACTCGTCGTTGCATTTACCACCGTTGACGAACCCTTACCGGCAACCACCAAACCCTCCGCGATGGCGCCAGGGATAGTGCCATTCTCGCATAGACTTATTCAATAAATATTCAACTAGTGTACTTTAATATTACGGTGTTAATGCGCAGAAACATACTGTATATTTATTGATTGAGATAGTAATCCGGTCATAAGCAGGATATCACGGCAAGGTAGCCGCTTAGGGCGGGAGCGGAGTTGAAAGTGATCCGGTGCTTCCCGAAGTCCTTTTGACGCGAAGTTTTCTCGCCAACACTTTCTTCAACCTTTTCCTTAACCTCCACTCCTCCCTCCGGTTCCCTTACAAAATGTCGGAAGTAAAGAAGGGCAAGTCGCCCCGTGAATTCGCCAGTAAGTCTGTTGCACCTTCTCTGTTCGTAGTGTTGCTCATTGTCGTTGTCATGTAGTCGATTTCATGATGGGTGGTGTTTCTGCTGTAAGCCTTTCTATATTACATTTCTTCAAATGAAGACTTATTCATTGGGAATTCATAGGCTGTTGCGAAGACCTCTGCTGCTCCCATTGAGCGCATCAAGCTCTTGGTCCAGAACCAGGACGAGATGGTTAGTTTTTCTTCGTGTGCACTTTGAATAATGTTGACACGTCACGCCTTCAGATCAAGCAAGGTCGTCTTGCCACCCCTTACAAGGGCATCGGTGATGCTTTCAGCCGCACCTATCGTGAGGAGGGTATCCTTGCGTTGTGGAGAGGAAACACCGCCAACGTCATCCGTTACTTCCCCACCCAGGCCCTGAACTTTGCTTTCAGTATGTAGTTGTCTGTTCAGTGCGCGCCTGCATAGTGCTAACCATTTAATCAATAGAGGATTACTTCAAATCGCTGTTCGGCTTCAAGAAGAGCGAAGGTTATGCTAAGTGGTTTGCTGGCAATGTCGCTTCCGGTGGTGCTGCTGGTGCCTCTTCTTTGCTCTTCGTCTACTCCCTCGATTACGCTCGTACCCGTCTCGCCAATGACGCCAAATCCGCCAAGGGAGGAGGTGCCCGTCAGTTCAACGGCCTGGTCGATGTCTACAAAAGACTCTCGCTTCCGATGGTATTGCCGGTCTCTACCGTGGTTTCGTCCCCTCCGTCGTTGGTATCATTGTCTACCGTGGTCTCTACTTTGGTGTCTACGATTCGCTTAGTGAGTTTGCCCATTCTCTGCTGTTTATGTTTGTCATGATCGCTCATAATTTTCACAGAGCCTGTCGTCCTCGTCGGTCAACTTGAAGGTTCCTTCCTCGCTTCCTTCGGTCTCGGTTGGGGAGTCACCATCGGTGCTGGTCTCGCTTCTTACCCTCTCGATACCATTCGGTATGTTCTCTATATCATTGTCAATGATTGAATTCTAACGGTTGTATCTCCAGTCGTCGCATGATGATGACCTCTGGATCCGGTGTTAACTACAAGTCGATGTTCGATGCTGGATCCCAGATTATTGCCAAGGAGGGCACGAAGTCTCTCTTCAAGGGAGCTGGTGCCAACATCCTCCGTGGTGTTGCTGGTGCTGGTGTCCTGTCCCTATATGACAAGCTCCAAGAAGTCATGTTCGGAAAGGTCTACTCCGGAGGTAGAATTAATCCAACTTTTTCCGAGTTTCATATACTTATCCTCCCTTCTCAGGTTCCGGCTAAAAAAGGCGTCTAGTCCGCTGTTGGTATAAGCTGACGCATTTGATGCCTACGCACTATATACATTTATTACGCATAGACTCTCTTTTTCATTATCTGTCTTACACTGGGTATGGTGATGCTACACTATACCCCCGTAAACGTCCCTATATCCGTAGACCAGTCCAATATAATATGTCTCCAAGGATTTATTGTGCGATATAAGTGAGGGTCAGAAGGAAAACATTACTGCATCCGACCCTGAGCCTGGTCAACCCCATCAGTTGGTCATTTGTACTGTGGAGCCAAGATCTGAATGAAATACAGTCGACTCCTCATAACACATACCTCTCGGTGGACTGCCCAGAGTATGGGTTATCAGGGAGTATGGGCTTTGAGGAGGGACAAAAATATTATTCAAAATTTTCAAAAAAATATAGGCTATGTACCGTAGTTAGAACCTTCATTAAGTCTCCTGCCCATTCCCTTAGCTTTTTCATAATTGCCTTTTCATTTTTTTAGGCCTTTCGAGCTCTCTTTCATAGCCTGAGGCTTTTTTGAGGCCATGCAGAATATATTCCTCCTTGACAGTGTTTGCTTCATGGTCCAACCAACTCTCATTGGCAGATGAAATACTTTCTCTGCATGACAGTTTTGAGGTTAATGCATCTTTCTGAGTCTTGATTTTGTTCGCAAATTTGTTGAGACCTGTTTAAGAATATCAAGAGGTTTTGGAGCCGTGGTAAAAGTTTGTTGGTTCACAGTAAAATGTAATAAATGGTTCATTTTCAATATCCTGAGCGGCCACTAGCAGCACATGGTCACATCACTGTGATCTGTGCCACTCAACACCCATACCTATGGGTTTTGCTCCAGGAGGGTATGGGTTATGGGTTATTGCGGTTGTATGGGTTATGGTTTGCATTTCCCTGCGAACCAACTCGGTGGACCGAAAATGTATGGGGTATTAGGGAGTATGGGTTATCTGGGCTATGGGTTACGAGGAGTCGACTGTACTTTAACTTTTTTGTATCCATACATAGAAATTAACTATAGGAACGTGTATTGCAATTTATAGAGGAAGTTTTACAAGGAATAGGCATAGATCCCTGAAATACCAGGTAAATTTGCCGAACATGCCATGATTTCTAAGCAATCTCACGGATGCCCCGCACTAATTCCTTTATCTTTAAAGTTCATCGTGAACGCAAATGCTTCAAACTTGTTGCAATTATATGTCAGATAGCATAGCATCATAAATAAAGATGTTTGGAGGTGATCCTAGGTGCTGAAAAGATGGCAGTGATGGATAAACCTCATGCACAGTGCTTTGATCTGTAAGATACTTAGGTGATGCATTCAACCTTACCCTATGTAGCGATGATAGTATATTACTGGGGGAAAAAACCATGAGTTTTGGAGAACATAGCCCATGCTATTAGGGAACATCTGTCCTGTATTTTTAGCTATTTTATTTGCGGCAGAATTCTCTGATAACCAAAAATGTCGGAAAGACAATATTAATTTTGGTCGATCTCTGGATGTCCAGGGGGTCACATATTGGTGCAGCAGAGTTATTTGTACACTACAGAACAAATTTCAAAGCAGCAAGGTCTCATATTAATTTTTCTGGAGTCCCAACTTTGATCTATAAATTACGACATCATTAATTAGGCAACTAAATCTAATCTAGCAATACGACAATCTCCTCAATCAGGGCAAAGGGTAAAATCCATTTACTCACGGGTGGCCTATAGCACAATTTTGGGACCTCTGACTAAAAATATTCACTGAATGGTAAATATAGTATTAAAAAATCTGAAATTACAATGTGAGCTACTAAAGATGTATTTACAGCAAATAATCACAAAAATCTACAACATAACCATTTTAAAGGGTTCAAAATTCGTCCACAAGTCAGGGTCGCATACAGTACTTAATCGATTAATCGATTGGCGCTATACGTGTTATTCTGTCACAATTCACCTTTCTGCTTATCTTCATGTCTGTGTTGCGGTCGCTCAGGGGAGCGAAACCGCTGCATCGCAATTTCTCTACTTCACCCAAGTTATGTTCAAATATTGCTCTACTGAAAGGAGCTCCGATAGATATTCATCCTGAAGTTGAGGATGCTCTGGCTCATAATAAACCAGTTGTGGCGCTTGAAACAGCCCTTGTAACCCATGGTCTCCCTTATCCATCGAATCTCCAAGTTCCATTGTCCCTTGAACAAATCGTGAGGTCAACGGGTTCTACTCCTGCTACAATTGGTATTATAGGAGGACGCGTGAAGGTAGGGTTGACTAGGGAAGAACTGGACCGATTGGCTTCTAGGAAACTGAAACCCGCCAAAGTGTCGCGCCGTGATATCGCCGCAACTATTGCCCTGAAAGCCGATGGTGGTATGTCGAAATCAGGCCATGGCCGACGGGTAAACTAGGTTGTCTGACTGCGTGTCTTTCTTGGGTAGGAACGACTTGTAGTGGAACCCTGGTATTTTCCTCCCTGGCTGGAATCAAGGTGCGGCAATGTGAACCTAAGAGACCACATCTTCTGTTAATCTACGCTCCATAGGTGTTTGCAACAGGAGGGTGAGAGATATAGCATATTTTTTAAGGGGAAACACTCCTAAGACTGTATCTTAGGCTTGGTGGCGTCCATCGCGGTGGCGAGAACTGTGAGCATACTCCCATGATGACCCCCTCAATGAGTTTGACCAGCTAATCGCGTATGTAATACAGCGTTGGATATATCTGCCGACCTTCAAGAACTCACGCGGTGCCCTGTTGGACTCGTCTCATCTGGAGTGAAGTCAATCCTGGACATTAAAAGGTCTGCATGCCTTGGCAATCCAATTGAGACCACCTGTTGAATCACCACAAACTTTCAGGACTCTCGAATATCTTGTAATTAGTTTTGACATTAGCATCTCGACGATTCTAAATGGTTCTAGGAAACCCTTGGAGTCCCTGTTATTGCATATGGCGAATCCAAAGAATTTCCAGCATTCTTCTCTCGTCATAGCGGTTATAATGTAGGTTTTTGCCATAACATGTACTTGTACTAATCTTAATCCGACCAGGTTCCATGGAATATCAATAGCCCTTCTACGGTCGCCAATATGCTATGTAAACTAATTCTTGTCATAGAAAAACAACCGAAAACCTGACACGAGAATCCAGATGCGCAATGGCAATTCGGAATGCAAAATGGCGCATTGATTGCTGTACCCATCCCAGAGGAGTACGAAGCCGTAGGGCAAGAAATTCAAGAATATGTTAATCAAGCGGTTTTAGAGTCGGAGCAAAATGGGATCAGCAAAAGTGGCAAAGATGTTACACCTTGGCTCCTGGACAGGATTGCTGAACTGAGCTCTGGCAAATCTCTGACTTCGAATATTGCCCTCCTAGAAAGCACCGCACTTGTTGGCGAGTAGTGCCCATACCGTTGCAACAACTTGAAAGCTGACGATTTTGCATATCAGGTGGACAGATTGCTGTCAAGTATCAGGAGCTAGTCAATCAGGCGGTGAGCCCAAAGTTTCATTGTAAAGGGCAATGCATGCTGACAAGTTTACATTTGCACTCTAGGCTTATAGTTCTGGGGACAAACCATCTTCCACATATCACCCTCTAACGAATTTATCGGCATCGTCTTTTGCAGATCATGCGAATGTAGAAGGCGTTCATCATGTGAGTAATCGAATTTCTAAAGCTTGTACCAATACTCATGTCCGTGATTCAGCCTCCCGCTAGTGTAGTGGTTATCGGTTCAGCAGCAGTGGACATAACCTCGCAGGAACACTCAGGCACAAACTCTGCGCTTGCCGTGCATTCAACTGCTCCTGGTCGTGTAACCTTGTCATTGGGAGGAGTGGGCCGTAACATCGCCGAGGCCTCCCACCGCATAATGGAGGCCAAGTTCCCCAGTTTGTCTACTGTTCTGATCAGTTCTGTGGGCTACGATGCATTTGGACATCTTCTCGTTGATAAACTCGAAGAATACGGTATCAGAACCGACGGCCTCATAAGGTTTGATCACGCAAGTGCTGTGTGCAATATGGTCCTCGATAGTCAAGGAACTTTGGTAGGAGGAGTTGCGGATATGACCATAACTGATACCATGACTGGCGAAGTGGTAATTCCAATCCCTTAATTTCGTTCTGCGCATAAAACCTTAGTCGCCCTTTAGATACTCCCGCTTTTGAAGAAATATACGCCGACCATTGTGGCTCTAGACGGCAATCTTCATCCCAATGCTATTGCGTCTATTGTTGAGTATTGCGAAATCCACGCTATCAAAGGTATATTTTGCAAATCTGTGAAGTCAATATCTATTAACAAAACACCAGTTCTTTTGTAGGCCAAATATTGTTTTCCCTCTTCCAAAGCATGGATCTAACTAAAAGAAACATAGCGAACCAACTTCGACCATCAAATCTACCGCTATTCTTCCCGCCATTAGATGCTCTCAGCAGGTCAATATTCCGGCGAAACCTGTTGCATTCTGCACACCAAATTTGCTCGAACTCGGACAAATCTACGATGCTGCACAGACCGACCTTTTCGAACTGGGCGGTTCGTCTTGGTGGTCTGCAATTAATAGCTTTAATCTAGGTTCAGCCTACCGAAACGACCTCGAACAACTTGCGCGCAGGCCTTCATCCGATGAAGCTGGATCGAAAGCAACGTTGCAATTCCTCATTGATGAAGGAATCGCTCAGAAGGCAATCCATCTGCTTCCTTTCTTTCAGCACCTTATCATTAAATGTGGAGAGAAGGGTGTATTGGTTGCAATGTGCATAGACCCTAAAGATGCATCTACTTCAGGATGGGCCAATTTACGCAGTAATCCTCAACAAAGATACGTGGTTGCTCGTGGCAACTCGAATGAGATCATTGTACTGCAACATTTCCCATCCCTACCGGTCACGGCATTGGAAAATGTTACTGGGGCAGGTGACTCTTTCGTAGGAGCGCTCCTGGCGACTTTAGCAAGCGACACCAATGCGTTGTATCACCCAACGAGCCTGAAAAACGCCATCTCAACAGCCCAGAGAGCCGCTGTATTGACTCTGCAGAGTCATTCGGCAGTCTCTCCTGCCCTTTCCACAATAAACAAGGCATGAATTTAGACGGGTAGAGGCCCGACACTAACTTTCTCTCGAGAGCGTCGAGCCTGTTCCTTCTTCTCTTTTTCCGCCTTTTTCGCCAATGTCGCCGACAGCTTCTGCAACTGAAACTAGTATCAAATCACTTCCATTAGAATTTCTTCTTGTAGTGGAATATGCCTGAATCACCATAGACCCATTTCGGAGACGTGTAATGATTTCGGCGATGTTTCCCTTTGTCATGTCATATAAAAGATCCTTTTTGCCTCCTGGTTCAACTCTGGACTTATTTTTTGACTCCATTTGCTAAGTACGAATTTCCGTTGTGGTTCCGTTGCCGGTTCTTGCCTCCATCTAGCACTTCGACGCAACCTGTGCATGATTAAGATGCGTGAGTGAAACATTGGCTCAGAGAACAAAGGAACGGTAAAACTCACGCTGAAAACTCTCTACCGCCAGAATCCTTCAGGAGGACACGATCAAGAAAAGTTTCTGTACCTTTGACTGCCGAGTTGAGGTCTTCGGTTTTGGTTATGTGTCTAGGTCTAGCAAAGACTCTCTCTGCCCCGTATATGATGGTGGGATTAAAATTAGAAACATAGTGGCCCTCTTTTGAAAGTCTAATCAATATCAGTGAAATGGCAAATAATTCCGCGTTACATACCCTCTTTTTTATACGAATTTGTCCTCTTTTAAGGACTTCGAGTACAAAGAGGCCTTTACCACAATCGACCCAGGCGAGACCGCTCATAGAGTGAATGCGCGATGGTTGACTGCCGGGCAATAATTTCTTCAAGAAGATATCTCCGTAATCCGTGTACGTTACAGTAGATGGGTCAGGTATATCAATGCTCAGCTGAGGTGCTTCCCCGTCGGATTCTTGACGTCCTTTAAAAAGTGAGGTGGATCAGCGCCTGGAACAAGTAGCGTAGTTGAGACGTAACGTACTAGTAGGCTCGATATCTCCCATTACATTGGGATCCAACCCAAAGAGTGAGGGCGACACAACTAGATTTTGGCCTAGTCGATCGTGGGTATCGACGAAATCAATTAGTATACAGTCTACTTTGCCAGTACTTGGCGAGAGACGCATGCCCCGTCCAATCTGCAAAAATTTCCAACTGTTGGTAATTGGAAATGCTGGAAATTATTTGCATCACACACCATTTGGGCGTAAAGGTTGCGCGACCTAGTTGGTCGAGCAATCATGACACAGTCTATGTTGGGTATATCAGCGCCTTCGGTCAAGATTGCTGTGGATATATATCGGTTAGTATCTGCGTTGAGGAAAGTCAGGCCTAAAGGTTCTGTCTTACCGCAGTTGACTAGGACAGGAAATTCTCCATCTTTGAATGCCTGAACAGTTGATTTTCGCAAATCCGCAGGAGTCTTGCCAGATATTGAACGCGCATCAATGCCAATCGATCGAAAGGTTTCTGTCAAAGCATTCACATGTGCAATATTAACGCAAAAAATGAGAGTGGATTTTGCTTGAGCTTGAATTGATTCAGTGAAGCTGGAATCATACGATGCCTTTTGAACCCTCACATGCGTGCAAAATCCAGGATTTTACAACTAATTTGTTGATTGTTTCCGTATTCACGACATGCGCGAGACTTTTTGGATTGAAGTCTCCGTTTGCCCTATTGATCGTGACGTTAGACAGGTTCAGGTCTGCCTGAACAGCCTTGAACTGGACTTTGCAGAGCCTACGTGAAATAAATCAGGCAATGAGTAAATTTACATGAGCACTACATTTGAAGTGTACCATTCTTCCAGCATCATTTCTGATAACTCCCGGTGATACACAATTCGTTCGAACACCGAACCCAAAGCCAGACCGTCATGGCGTCCAAAGGTCGCCGAGAAACCGATGATAGGAACCCTGTGCTCTGCACTTACTTCAGAGTCTGGTTCGTTGATCTTGATGTCTGCCCTTGCTATTGCATCTGGACCATTTAGATCATGTCCTCTACTTCCTTCTACTTCCGGATCGATTATAATTTCAGAGTGGAATCTAGCCAATAGTCGACGGTATCTTCAGAGGAAAAGATTAAATATTATTCATGCCAAAATAAACGCACTGAAAGGGCTTACGAAGGAGCAGCAGCGTGATGGGCTTCATCAACAATGACAGCCTTTAGTTTCTTGGGGTCGAATTTGAGCGCGCGCTGTGCATTATTGAGCGTTTGATACGTTGCAACAGTACTTTAGAAAGAAAAGAGTTCGGTCAACAAACTAAGTTACAGAGATGTTTGGTTACATACACGTCTGCTAAACCAGTCGCCTGGTGCTTTGTACCTTGCTCAATCTCCACAGTCCAGTCGGGGAAAAGGTTCGCGACACGAGCAGCAGACTGCCGAGCAAGTTCGATGGTATTGACTATGATGAGAGATTTGTTAGCTTCCTGGTTTCCTGGCGGCGGGGAAATGCGGGAGAGAAGGGAGATGAAGACAGTCGTCTTTCCTGCTCCGGTAGGAAGAGAGACACCGATTCGCGTCGAGCCAGATGAAAGAGCGTCGATGCAAGCCTCTAGACAATGTTCTTGATACGGCCGAAGGACTACAGGAGCGTTGGTAGAGCTATACCGGTCGAGCAAGATATTGGAGGAGACATGGAGAACGCCTCCAGCATTGCATAGGATAGACAGTTTGAATCAAAAGTAACTTGTGGCTAATTTCAAATCGACGCGATAAGTTCAAGTAAATGACTTTACCCACACTCTCGATCTCTTAGTCCATGGCCCTCACACCGGCAGCATCTGTGGAAGCAAGCCTCAAAGACTCTCAAGTTATCTGTGCTCTCACTTATGAACCTCTGGACACACACAAGATTACTACATCTGTGCAAGATGTCACTGCAGGCGCAACAGCCGTCTTCATTGGTTTTGTAATCTTTCTTAGATTGACACCTCTGACTTCAACTGATCACTAGAACTTATTAGGTACAACGCGTAATTCTTTCAAAGGTTCGCAAGGTTGGGAAGTAGATACAGGAGATGTCTTGACTGATGTTTGATAGGGAAAACGGTGACTCGTCTCGAGTATCAAGCATACTCTGCCATAGCCATCAAGACCATGTTCAGCATTGGGCATATCGCGATTACAGGGGCTTCACGTTCAGAACACCAACCACAAGCAGACTCAATTGTCGCCCAACCTTTGATAAGATGTGCCATCCACCATCGCCTTGGTACAGTGCCTATCGGGGAGCCTTCCATCGGTACGTTATTGGAATATTAACTGAGGTGGTGGTGAGTGTCTAAGATCCTTGAAGTGATTGCGGTTTCCTCGCCACATAGAAAAGAGGCCTTCGTTGCCTGCGAGGAGATTCTAGAAGAAGTTAAACGCAAAGCACAGATATGGAAACGAGAATATTATGAAGGAGAGGATGATAATGAAGCTGAATGGAAGGCGAATACTTAGGGACAAATGTATTGATAGTGTCATGCTGTCGATATTGATTGGGCTGAGGCAAATGTACATAAATTGATGGTATTGTCCTGTTGTAGTATTGAGCGATGCAGAGACGACGTGCACAGTCTAATATATTAGTCGACTTTCCACTCCTTTTCGGCAATATCGTCCTCAGAGCTGACAATGAGCTCTACTGACCATATGACCAGAGTGAAAAGATGTTCATCCATCTCCACCATATTTGAGACGAATGGTCCAATACTAGATCATAGATGATAAGTAAGATGCAACATGCTGAAAACCAATGAAACCTACGGAGAAGATGTGAATATACAGTGATGAAGATGGACTGTCGATAGGTTAACAGCAAACGCGTTAACATTGATGTCTGAAGGAGTTGTTAGATTGTAATTAGTTAGGATTTCCAACGATCGTTTTAAGAACGCCGGACTCACCGGCCTGTCACTCCATGTATCATCGACACCCTCTTCAGACTCCCAGCTATCAGCACCAATTGTAGGGAGGATACGCGAAGCCAAGTGAAGAATAGAGAGCCGATAAAGGAGAGCGATAAGCACGGGTTTAGGGAGCGTGTTGATCACGAAATTCAAAAGTGTTTGGATATGAGGAAGAATGTTCGGCAACAAAGGGGCACTGATTGAAATGCGTTAAAAAATGGTTTATTAGGGCTTTACAATTGCACTTACTACGATGATGCGGGGTCCGTGAATGATTTTTGATCAAAGCCACATAACCAAACATTGTAGGCGATGAAGACAGCCAGTCCGGATGACTCAATAATATTTGTCCGGCGCAGCACAAAGCCAATGATGGTGAGGAAAAGGAATGCTGTTATCGCGACTCCAAGCAGGGTCGAAGATAGGGGCGATGACGCTGCCGTTGGGTATGACTTGAAATGACGAAATGAGCCACAATATCCTGAGAACAAACGGAGAAAAACTTACATCCACGATCCACCATGCTGAAGCCACATATGCAATAGAAGTCGCAATTAGAAGGCCAAACTGATATGCCTCTCCTCTGGTTGCTAGCCGTTTCCCTTCCTGGCCCAGCTTCTGGACGACCAAAAGACTCGATAATCCCTCCATTACAATAAACAATGGTCCTGAGAGCGTGAGGAGTGTGCCCCACCATTCCGCCGCCCAAATAAGCCATGGGTCGGGCGAAGATGAAAAGATGTTGAAGCAAACAAGAAGTAAAAATGGATGCATTGGTACTTGCAGCACGGAGAGTGCATGTGAGCCCCAGAAGAGACTCATAGTTCCATGAATGAGAGAATGAACGGCCAACATAAGCGAGAGTAAGAGAAAGGCTTCATTGGATATAGTCGCCAATGTCAATGGAAGAAAAATGAGGATTTGGAGAGCTGTTGACAGTCTTTTCCGATGTCAATTTCTGTGAACGTGAAGTTAATATTTAGTTTTGCGTACCTTGCTGTATTGAAAATGGCGCTCCAGATGAACCACGGGTTCATGGCGACAATTGAAGTCAAGGAATGATCAAAATCGTAAAGGGTTCAGGAAGACTTGTGAGTGGTTGCAGGGGTATGGATGCCACTGCTCACCGTCATGGGACATCCTCGTTTTTGGTTCCAGGTCACAATGATCCATCTGCAGTGTGACGTGTGACCCACCGCGTATGTGACAAGCATAGAGCTTTAGAGAAAGGTCTTGGCGTTCGCTGGTCCGAGTACTTAGTAAAAACTCGATTATATAACGAGGTATGTATGTACAACAGTCTCAAAATGAAACTGAAAACCCAGGGAGATAATAGTCTACAACACGATTATAATATATAACAAAGCAACGAAAGAAAGAAAACGGAAGGCTGAAAGCTTAAGCGACACCCAGATCGATATTGGCGTGAGTGTGTCAGGGCAATGTCAGGGTATGGCGCCTTCCATTTTTGAGAGGTTTGTCAGAAATCGGTTTCCTGGGGTTGAGGAAGCCCTTTTCCTGTGCGAATTCTATTTTCCGTTTCGCTGCTGCAGGATCTGAAGGAGGGACATAGAATTTATCCTTGATAGGAATTTGCAAGAGGTTCATCTTAGGTGTGATGACCACCATGTGATTGGTCTTGATCTCCATCCAGTCCGCTAAGGCGTGTCAGCGTCGTATAGGGCTTGTGAAGGGGATGAATAGCCTACCTCTTTCAAAGGTAAGCGGTTCGCTAGCCACCTGAAGGAATGGTCAATCAATTCGGTGCACTACTGAAGTGATGCCTTCGCTGTACCATTATGATGTTCTCCCTCTTGTCGGCTTTAGACATCTTATAATGACCACCTTCAGCATATTCACTAAATTCTGTCCCTGATGAGAACCACTGAGAACGAGATGAGCAGCAGTACTTTGGTCAATAAATAGCGCCCTACCAAAGAAGCAGCTTCATCCGTCTTTGAAGAAATATACCGCGTTACAACAACAGTTTCTCCATCGGTCACGCAAAAGTTCATCAGGCTGGGCTACAAAGACAACTATCAGTTGACAAGGGCTAAAGAGATGAGTCAAAATGAGGACATACCTCGGTGATGTTGTATTCTTCGGCATAAAGGTTTAGTGATGCAATCGTATCAGCCATAGCTTTACGCAATGTTTCAGAGGTAAACGACCGTGCATTACAGTCCGGGAGCTGGATTTCATCATCAACTCAAGCTCACGATTTTCTACACGGGGCACCGACCTTTGATAAGAACAGCGCAAATGCCCATTCCGAATCTGTTCAACTCAGGGTTCGCGAGTAGGTGGCTAAGTATAGAATCGGACATACCCGTGTTACCCTGGACCATATCGAAAGCAGCATCTGGAAGATCTTTCTGTAACCGACGTTTAAGCACCGGAAATTCGGCGATGCCTCCGTTGTGCATGAACTAACAGACAAGAAAGATTGATTCCACAGTATATTCGGGTGCAGAACCGAACGTACCATGAGTTTTCCATGAACAAAGGGATGGCAGTTATCCAGTGATAAAGAGCCAGCCGTCGTTGCTCGTACATGGCCGCTAGAGAATTTCTGTTTTAGTGTTCCTGTGACGATTTCTGAAAGGAAATAGAGCCCACAAGACCAAAGGAGATTTGATCTTTTCAGCCAGTCGAGTAAGATTGACATTGTTCCATGCCTAGGAATGTGTGAGCTGGAGGGCATATATGGAACCATAAGGAAACGCACTGGAGTAACAGAGGTGAATATGCATGGCTGGCTTCCAAGCTCCTCATCGTACACAGAATCGTACCATCCTGCATGAAAGTTGCGGTGAAAGTCAAAATATGTAAGGGAATGCAATTCACCGACTCCGAATCCATCACCGTTCATAGGTCTCCGTCTATCGAGGCGCAGGCGGGAGTCGAAGGCCTGGTTGATAATTGAGTGGCATGGTCGGGTAAGAAGCTGAGGAAGAAAGGATGGAGTTCAGTGAAGAGTGGCGATGAAGAAAGATGTCGTCATACATGGGACAACTGTACTGGCGAGGTACCCTTGTATATCACGAAGCGACACATCTCGACTCCGGTTATCGGTTAATAAAGAGACTGGTAGTGGTTGAAATGAAAGAAACAACTTGACGCCTGTTTAAATAATTTCATGCAAGCGTTCTTCCGAGTCAGGTGGAAGTCCATATTGAGTGTCGCACTCTGGGACCTCGGGATTACGTGCTATCGCGCAACGGAGCCAAAAAACCGACGGCTACACAGGCATACTCATCAGACACGTATCCACAGGGACTTATCCAAACCGACATCAGTACAAGTTCGGTTATATCCGGTCTGTTCCTCCACAAAATCAAGCATCAAGTCAAATCCTAAAAGGTCCTAGATCCCCTTTTATTTTTAAAAATCTTCCTTCCAACAATGGTAGTTATACAGTTATGTGGGTATCTATTTTGGTTTATCAAGGAAGAAATTCCTTGGGTCGTTTAGACGCATCGCCGCCCGCTTCATCGTACACAAGTCCAGCAACTCGAAACGCAAGTTCTAAGGATTCAATAGTCAGTCATGCAGCGCCTACAATGCTTTCCGCGACATACCATCGGCCTGAGCTTTCACAGCTGCTTCGGCATATACTCGCACAACATCTTCCGTCCCACTCGGTCGAACGAAGGAACGTCCACCTTCATACCTTTGAACAAGGTCATCAATTTTAGCTTGCAATCCAGGAGGGTTGACAAGACGACGTTCAGCATCTTCGGTTTTGAAGCTATTCCTGTCACCGACTACAACCTTGACCAGTCGGTTTGGCAGATCCGCGTACAGAGAGTTCCACTCGACTCCGGAGTATGATTTGTGAGCCAGAACGACTTCAACGAGCAGCATGTCGGATAATGCATCACCCACAGTCTGATTTATCAATTGAGTCAAGTTAATCAGGTGATTCAAGGCAGTGGATTGCGCCGGAGTCGAAGGTTCATATTTGGCGAGTTTCTCTTGTGTTTCTTGAGAGAAAATGACAGTTCCGTGACCATTGGCTTCAAAGTATACCCCGATGTTGTAATGCTCTGCTGCATGGTGTAAATGTTTCACGCCCCGTTGGGACACATTTGACAGGTAGGCGCTTTATAAGATACACGTGAGGATGCGTGAGTGGTCTTATAAACCAAAACACAGGAAATCGTGACCTACCTCTGCAAGATACTTGGTTGATGCTCCGTTGGCGTAGGCTGTTTGTACTACTCCGACCTTCACTTCAGAATCTAGACCGGCAAGTTTGACAAGTTCGACAATAAAAGCAGCAACCAGTGCTGCAATCTTGTCGCCATCCAACATGTGGAATAAACCACGCTCATCCAGATAATAGTACATCAGCCGATCTGCATCACCGTCAAGGCTACAGGCTCTTTGGCCTGGTTTCATGGTATCAACCAAGTTCGGGGGTAGTTTCTGCAATGTTTTAACATAATCTGCACCGCACGAGTCGTTCAATGTCCCTGGCGTAGACGTGGCTGTATTTTCCAGAATCAATGGCAGTGTTTTCTCCAAGATAAGTGGCAAGTTTGGCGGCTGCATGTGCACCAACACCATTGGCACAGTCGATGACCAAAGGTCCTGGTTTGGTTCTGCCAGCCTAGCGAGCACGGATAAATAAATAAAACGCGTACAAACGCACAACAGGAAAACCCACAATCAACTTCTTGAAAGATTCGCTGAGTTTAGTGTAGTAGCCATTCTCAGAATCTTCACCATAGCTTTCACTAGTGCCTTTGGTGTTGATCGCTTTTACAAGGTAATGGAGTATAGGGGTGGTAGTCACCCCGCCATCCCGCGCCTCCACGCCTAGAGCTCTGAAACCGTCTTCTAGAGCTGATGTGAGAGCAGGTCCCGAAGGACGGGTGTCTCTCGCATAAACCACTCGCGAGGGCTTTGAAAGATCAATCTTCGCGCTTGCTACTAGGACTTCGAGTGCCTCAACAAAGCATCAGTAGTAGGAGCATTCGCAAGGACTGTGGCATGTGCCTCCCATGAAGCTTCCAACATTTCTCCGCGTGGATCAACAAGTTTAACGCCATTGTCCTTGATGATAAATCCAGTCACTTTCCGTTTACTACCTCATAGTATAGGAAACAAACCTGTTCGGGGTTGTGGGATGCAGTAACCATCACACCGATTGTTCTTCCATCCAATTTCTTGCTCCTCAATCCCGCAAGGATGCCGACTCGAAAGATCACTGAGTCCAAGGTGTTTCCTCTGACAAAGATTGAACGAAAGCACTTCAGATCTGGAGTCAACTTACAACGTCCTGAAGCCCGCCGTCCCATATTGGAAATGAAGTTCAGATGGTTTTGGATGAGCATCAGAGAATTCTTTGATTATATCAAGAGGGAGTCCGGCCATGGTGGTATGAAAGAAAAATATCAAAGTGGGTTGCCTCACTGACCAGTATGAGATCGGCGAAGTTGAACGTCTGACGTAGTATGTAGAAAACAGCCGATTTGGTCATATGACTCCTGTCCTATTACTGTCACGCAACGGCGTCAGTCCAGTCTCCTTTCAGTTTCTTACCTACACTCCAACATGCCATCAAAGTCTCCAGCTCAAGTTCTCTTAGAGAAAGCCGACAAAAGGCCAATTCATCCGGTGGATGGTTTACATCTTCCTCGACGAAATACGAAGAGGCTGGCGATCTTTATCAACAAGCAGCAAATTCGTTCAAGATTGAGAAACTCTTCAAGGAGGCCGGAGATGCATTCGCCCGAGAGGCCGAATGTAGAGAGCTTTGCAAGGAGAGAACGAAGCCGCTAATGCATGGTGGAACGCTTCTAAAGCCTATAAGAGGGGTTATCCGGATCGTGAGTTCTTTACAGGATACGTTGGATTTCAAGGCTGATCATCGCCCGTAGTCGCTATACAAGCACTGACGCAGACCATCGTACATCTCACCAAAGGAGGCAGATTCAGACAAGCTGCCGACAGAGAGAAAGAAATTGGTCAAATTTATCTGCAAGAAAACAATGACCTACGAAAGGCTTGCGAAAGTTACGAGCGGGCTGGAGAATGGTACCAACAAGAAGATGCTTCTGCGTGAGCAAATATATACTGACCCTACGGATTGCTAACTAACACACTCTTATAGGACAGCTAACGCCTGCTTCAAAGATGCTGCTGACCTTCATGCAGAACTTGAGGAATATCCTCAAGCAATTGCTCGATATGAACAGGTTGCCGATCAGTCTCTGACATCCGCTCTGACCAAGTACAGTGTCAAAGATTATTGGCTCAAATCCATCCTGTGCGCTCTTGCCCTCAATGTAAGCCGCCCGAAATGATATATACCGTCAAATTTATCAAGCATTCGACCTAGGACTCTGTTACGGCTCGACGAAATTTGACTAAGTACTCCAATCAAGATGTAACATTTGCATCGACTCGAGAAGCAAAGTTCGCAACCGCGTTGATAGAAGCTGTCGAAGGTGGTGACCTCGAAGCCTTCACTGGAGCTGTCTTCGAGTTCGATCAAGTCACGAAACTAGATAACTGGAAAACAAACATATTGTTGAAGATCAAGCGCTCGTTCGACGAGGATGTTGGCCTTGCATAGTTTTCGTGGCAATACTTTTTCTGGTAGTGGATAGAAAGGATGAAAGGATATTTTTACATCAGAACAGCATCTACTTACTTTTGGAATAAAACCGTGTATGTATAGCATATGAAAGCGATATCTGCTGAGTCTCGTCAGTCTCATCGCACAACTTGTAATCAGACTTCAGTAACATTATCTCGAATTCATCTTTCATCTTTTCTTTTATATATGCTCTGTCCAAGCTACATGGATTATTTTCCCGTTGAGCTTCATCCAAAGTCCACATCTCAGACTCAGCGGCTGTGGCTAAATAGGGTTAAGGCTTGGCATCATTAATTAAATCAGGTGATCCTCTCATGACTCGCGTCAATTTCCCAAAGTAGAGTGACAGTCTGGCACCCTGAGGTTGAACAACTAGCCACTCTTTCTCTTCGCCACTACCATCTTCCATGAGCTTTACTCTGACATCCACATCAAAGCTGGAGAAGACCAAAGATTATCATCCTCCAACTGTCTATCTTTCTCCAACCAAACGAAGACGACTTTCTTCCCCTCCTCATCCTGAAGTTGGAAGTTCAATACAGGACATTTACAATTGGACATTCCACTCCGATGCTATTGCGAAATGCACAATCGATGATGTGTTACATATGAAACCAAGTGCTGCACAAAGTAGCTCATATCCAGCTCTCATTGAACAACTATTGAAAGCTAATTGTCTCAAATCTACAGAATACGACTTTTATTGGCTAGGGTCTGTACCCTGCCGTAGCATAAAGATTGTTGGGATGGTTGTAGGCATACAAATATATGAGAAGAGGATTCTATACTCGGGTGAGTACTAGATGCTAGGAATCTTTAAACATTCTTAACCCGGGACTCGATATGTAATGGATAGTTGACGATGGCACCGGCGTCGTGGATTGCTATCATGTACATTCCAAAGAATACACGTCGTACAAACTTCAAAAACAATCTAAAGGCGAAATAATGCCTCCAAAATATATCCTCCAAAACCTGTTGCAAAGATTGGAAATTCTGTAGAAGTAACCGGAACTGTTCGCAAAGTTCACGACACCCGACAACTAAATGTTACAAATATCAGTATGTATTGTCACTTCACTGCGACTACGTTTGAATGTTACCTATACAAAGTCCGTTCAGAAGTCTGCTCCTCCCCAAATGAAGAACTTCTTCACGCCAGGACTGTTCGATTCCTTCATCAAACCACATATTGCAACAAGGGCTCCTTCATTATACCCCATACATCATCCACTCCCCAAAAAGCTAAGATTCCGGTCACACCTTCTATTATGGGCTCGGGTCCACCTTCCTCTGTATCATCAAGCCCAATCAAGTCCCCACAAGTCGACCTAAAGTACAAGGTAAACATTTGTTAGTTCACTATGACTAATCCTACTAATTCGATGCAGTCTCCAATAAAGTTACGACACCCTTCACGACTACACACTCATGATCTCACCGAGAACACATTCCGCATTTATGTTAAGCACTACATGGACAATGCTCCAGTTACAAGAGAATACTCTGATGCCGCTTACGATTCTGACTCCGCTGCTGTTGCTCAAATAACCTCAACACCTACAAGACGCTCCCGAAATGACCAGACCCCTCGTCAGTCAACCTCTTGCTTAGACAACAATGCCACACCACGTCCCCGTATCCAACCTCTCAATTTTGGAGTGAACATACATTCAAAGGCAGCATCTATTCGTCCCCTGACGGATTATTCACGACAAGGAGTTTCCTTATCCTTCCTCCGTCGAGTCCCAGAGCTGTCGTTGCTGGCTGGGAAGGTAGTGCAAGCTGTCTGCCGAAGACGAATGAGAGAGGAGAAGCAGAAGCTAAAAGATTCTGGCGTTGTTCCCTCACGTACCGAGAAAGCGAGGATATTGGCACTTGCTGCCATACCCTTGGACAAATTTGCTGGCAAAAAAAAGAGACTCTTTCAATGGGCTATAATTCAATTGCTCAAGGAAGGATGTCTTGTGCATTGGGATGGACCAGTTCGTTCTTTTCCGGAGACATCTTTCATGGAAACAAGTCGTCTTTGGAAAACAAATACTACTTCCATTCTAACTGACGACAGCAATCTCTTCAGTGCAACTACTGGATCTATCTCATCTGCTTTGGTTGAGAATTCCGTCGATGATGGTGCTTTATCTGATCCTGACCCCGACGAGGGAGGCGTACATCCCTTTAACTCCTGATTATCTGGCTGAATTTGTCGAGAAATCCATCAAGGTGCTCGTGGAACACTATGAGAAGAGTGGGAAACCATATGCTGGTGCGACAAAGAGGGCATTCTCAGCGTGCTGAGGAAGGACGATAGATGGCGTTATGTTGGAGAATGGAATATACAGGATGCTCTTGAGCTCTTGCAGAGCGAAGGAAAGGTTTGGACTATAGCGAAAGGAAGGTGGGATCTAACAGGGTGACATTGGATTTATTTACTGTTCCATATTGCATGTAAGTTTTCGACTTGCTATAGTTCGTATATACTGTACATAAGTCAGGTAGATGTGTGTAATCTAAGTGATGACGCACTGATGCCCTCCCACGATGTCGGTAGCATGGAATTTGACAGTGATCGCGGAGGTGAGACACCGTGACGGTGATGTATAGTACACGTCGACAGTGGACACCTTAAATCGCGTTCCTATCTATTCGATATTTATCCCTTCGCCATGCGCGCTCTTTATGCGTTCCTTTTGCAAATATTTCACTTTATTTATGCCACAATACTCTTAATACGTTCGTTCTGGAAACGAAATTCTGCACCGGCCCCGCAGCCACTCCGGGCATCACGTCCACGTATACCAAAACACCTCGCCATCCTATTCAATGTCGACTCTGCGGTCTCAGCAGAGGTAGCTCAAGAGATAGTGACGGAGAGCGTTGTTGACGCCGTGTCGTGGTGCCGAACCGTTGGGATTGGGAAGTTGACAGTCTATGAAGAAAACGGTATGTTTATCCAGAAAGCTTTTGTGCCCTCAGCAAAGTTGAAATGCTTTTCTCCAGATTTACTATCGAAATGTATTCATAATATTCGTAAACGACTGCCTATTCATGGACAAGAGACCGAGTTGAGTGAATCTGAAACGGAATATCCTCTTACCCCACCGGCATCAGAGTATTCAGAATCGCGTCCCTCTCCCCCGACATCGTTCAAGAACATAATGCTCCAATTACCACAATATCCGTTTCCGATCCCATTCCCCGAAGAGAAGAGCCGAAGCGCCTGAAATTTCGTAGACGGCGCCAAAATCGTAAGCTACAGTGCAATATATATTTCGTTTTGAATTACCTGACCTTCTGTCTTCTTGTCCCAGAAATGGTTAACAAAGTCCCTAGAGCAGACCTGCTTCTTTGCCTTGCATCTTGGAGATGCTCCAAGCCCGCTATAGCCAATGCCGCCCAAGACCTCGCTCAAATGTACACTCGGCAATTCCGCGAGAATACTCGATCCGTTAGAGGTGACGCATACAAATTGTCAGTGGATGAGCTGAACGGGATTTTGGAAGGTACTGTACTTTCCGTTTCTACTTTTTCCTTGATTGAAGTTACCATATGCCGAACTATAAATAGAGGACGACGGCCTCTCCTCCCCCGATTTTATGATCATACACCCAGTCGAGTCGTCCAGCGCTATTTTGGCCCCACCTGAGCTCCATGGGTACCCTCCGTGGCATATCAGGTTGACAGAGATCTAGTAAGAAATGATCCTTCCGACTTGTGCCCACTCCTTTTTCTTATTTTTGCCTAGTCAAAACAAACCCCCAAAATCCAGATTACAAAGAATGTTCCATTGGCAGTGGGCCCATCTGCCTGCCCCTCTAGATGAAACGTCTTTCAGATCTGCACTAGATGAATTTACAGCTGCCCAAATGCGCTTTGGCAAATAGAGATACCCCTATAGATTCCTATAATCAATTATCAACCCCTTCAAAACTTGGTCCTTGGGCCTACTCTGAATGTAAATGATGCATTTGCTACAATGCTTTACACTTCCGAATGTCACAAGCAAGCATCTTATGTAATGACCTGAGTTGCTCAGCTGTAGTATTAGCTCAACTATGTCATTATTGTAACCTCGTCGAGTGCACCATTCGGGTTATACGCGGATAATGGAGAGCGCCACATATCTTGAACAGTCATGAGCGTCGCCACCCGGTTGATCTAACTAACGCGAAAAAATGTATGCCAGGATGAGGACTAGTATCGATGGATCATGAGATGTTGGAGCAATGCAGTGAGCTTTCTCGGTTCAAGGGCAATAAGTACTTGACTTCGAAGGTGGGGCCTTCGAAATGCGCTTTCTTCTATAATCAAGCGCTCAGAGAACTCTCTCCGGTGGGTCCGAAAAGCAGGACGCGGGATCACAGCCTTTTAATACATGGCAATGAATACCCCTAATTGAATGATGTATCACCTCTATCATGATATTATTTATTAATAGGACGGATCTGTTGGTAAAAGTACGCTCATATAAAAGAGACAGGTTTCGTCGTCAACCAACCCTGATATATTTCCTACATACCTAGCTTCAGATATGCATTCGGAGGCTGACACCAACTCGACACCCGATGCCTCACTTCTTTTCCAACCAGACTCGGAAGCCACTTCACGCTCTAGTCCGTCCAGGTCCCCTCGTCGACTACACACGGATCCCCTGGGAAACCAAATCACTGTGGAAATGAAGATGAAAACATTCAAGAGGATTATTGTTTTCTGTGATGGGTGAGGGAAACCAAAAGCCTCATTTCCGAACGGTCACCTAAACTCAATTTGCCGAGCGCAGGACTTGGCAAGATGGTGTAGCGACGGAATGCTCTAAATACACCAACGTCCTCGTAAGCCCTTGTCGTCCAGTCCTTCAAATACATGTCCCTTTAACCTTGCCCTAGCGTCTTGCAAGGAGCGTGAACCGTGAGGATGAACGCTTACAACCAGCAATCGCCCAAATTGTTTTCTATCAGTCGGGGGTTGGATCTGAGCATAACTTTTATTCTGAATATGTTGAAGGTACGAGCTTATGCGAGGCTTATTGAAATAGCAAGAATCTCTAATTGTTTCTCGATAGGGGCTACAGGGGCATCTTTAGGTTGGTATCGTGGGCTTGGATTACTAGTGTAATTGCACCTTCTAGAATGCTAAACCCAAACTACTAATTGTTAGGTGACAAAGTTGAAGATGCTTACGCATTTATTGCACAGTAAGTCGTCCTATCAATAAAAAACTGGTCATAGATCTACCATTAACTTCCTATTTCTTTTTGTTCAAAGTAACTATAACCCCGGAGATGAGGTGTGCATACCATATTAAACTGCAGCATCTTGGTTGACGATGAAGTGATACATCTAGATTTTTCTCTTTGGCTTTTCCAGAGTAAGCCGTCTACATGTGCGCCTATGTCGCATCGGCATTGAACTGTCCATGGCTATTGCAGGGAGCGTATACAGCTCGCATGGTTGCCATGTTCATCGTGAGCGCAATTTTATTGCTTAAGACATCAAACAATGCTAATCACCACGCCCTCGATTAGGGAGAAATTGGAGTGCTTGATAGCAAAGATATGGACAACTTTGCTTCCATATTTCTAAATTTCCAAGCCCTCGGAAAAACTAAAGACCAACCAGGTGCGTTCCTTCACAACTGTCCCCAGAACCCTGCATAAAACATAGTCGTAGCAAAAGCAGAGCTGGAAGCGAAGCTAACCAAATGGCGGGATCCGGATTCAAATGGCAGGAGGCGTGTTGACGTTGACGGCGATAAATTCACGATTAAGTGAGCAGATGCTAGCCATACGCCCAAGCAAGAATACTGCCTTACTCAATTTTTTGCCATAGATGTTTGGGCGTCTGGGATACTGTGGGAGCTATCGGTCTACCCGAAGAGATCAGCATGTCGAAAGGCAGGGCCAAAATGTTCGGTTTTCCTAATCGAAAATTAGGAGTTCATATCGAGCATGCTTATCAGGCGCTGGCACTAAACGAAATGAGGAAGGACTTCGTACGTTTATGGCTCTTTTGACACGAACAAAATTGAGGTTAATTAATTGCCTAGAATTGTAACAAGTTTAAACAGACTGAGACTGGTAGACTCAATCATCAAATATTAAAACAAGTGAGTGGAATTCACTATATGAGTTCATTCAGTATTCTTAACGATTTTCTCAAGTGCTGGTTTGCTGGTAAGAATTCTTGGCGTATTTAATATCGTTCTGGAGATGTTAACGCTTGGCTCTCTGTGTCAGGTTCTCATTCTGATGTTCGTGACTTTCATCATTTATCTATAAGCTACATTTAACATCCCTTACTAGATTGGTGGTGGATATGATCACCATGATCTGTCTGATATCAGCCTCGTTTGGATGGCCGTTAGTCTACGATTCTATTCATATTGTGGCAAAATGCTTATCTTTCTTGTAAACAAGGCACAAGTGGAGAGTCTTTTGTCATTTGATATCAAGTACCTCCGAGGACTCCTCCACCCAGTGGCACCATGGGGAAGCAAAAGCCTCACGAGTGAGTCCGTGCAAATCGAATGCTTCCAGCCACTCTAACAATAGTTTCTCAGTTCAAGGACTGGTGTTTTCTTTCTAGCGGATACAATTCAGAGGGAGTTGCCAATGACCCCGAACGACCCATACACTCATGAAATGTTCCATTCATCTATTTTAGAACAAGCGGTCATTGATCCAACGCTTGCTGAAAAGTTGAAAAGCACCCCAGAATTTATCGAACCCTTGCTAGGCCTTGAGGCGACTATAAAACAGTTTTGGCCATATGATTCTGATTCTCCGGCAGCACAGGCCTACGATGTGTCGTTGGGCTCTCTAAACAATAATCCAGTCCAGACCTTGACGAGATCTCCTTCCTCTTGGTTCACAACTCTTATTCGATCTATATCTTCCAGCTCTGCGCGTGTCACCAGCACCGATAAGACGGGCAGGCGTATATCTATTATTCAAAGACGACAATCGGAGAAGATCACAATCAAAGTTGACCCTGGATCCGCGACCTTGCCAGGAAGAAATACACAAGTGTTTCAGAGACCTTGAACGGTATCCAACTACCCAACATCTATCTTTATTTTAAATATGATTCACTTGCCATTATAATCCATTTAAATATTTGATGTAAATATTATATAATGCGCAGAAAATCTTTAATTTATACCCAATCACTGCGCACAGCTGTGTACTGTGTTGTGTGTCGGGATCTAAACCGGCCACTTAAACGACCCGTGGAGTCGTAATATTGCCTGATATTGCTGATGATTCCAAAAAGGATAATTTACCCATATATATTCATCTCAAGTGGTTTGATGTCAAGGCACGGACCTCAGTCGCACGGCGCACGAATCGGCCTGGCAGCAACTGTGGCTTCCTCCCTTGTGTCGCCCTACTCGCCCAGCCTCAACAACACAGTTATTCTGGGTTCAAACAGCCATTGGTACTAGGTACTATACTCCCATGCACTGGTAATCATAACCACACCGGGGTCGATGCAATCATGGCCGTGAAAGATCTGGTGCAACAATTCGAAGAGCCTAAAAGTTCGCCACTTGCTCAGCCAGGCTCTCAAGTTCGATCTCGACAAACGGAACAGCTCGATATTAAGAGCCATGCCGATCAGGTTGACGGGCCTTCAGAATTTAAAATTCCTCACCCTCGACTTGCTCGTTTCATCAACCACAATGCAGCAGCTACTGTTACTTACAAGGATTCCAGAGCACCTCTGCATCTAGATCAAGCCGAATCTACGACACCCTTTAGCTCGCGTGATACTCTTCTGAGTATATCTCCAACAATTACAACCACGGATTCAAAGACAAACTATACCGAAGGTCCACATAACACCAAAGTCTCCAATTCTCGAACAAATACTAATCGGTCTACCCAAGCCACTTTAACGGATTCATTCTCCGAAATTCCACAGCCAAATGGTACTAATCCTTCGGCAACACGCAGTGCCGGTGACTGTGATGGAGAAACAACCACATTCTTCAAACATATCTATCCACCCCACAAGACAAGGTCAAACGACAACGGCTCCGCAAACACTCAAACGTATTTTCGACGTGTAGGAAGGTCGCACCCTTCTCAGAAATCGGTCCCTGCTCTAGCAGTCTTTTCAAGAAACGCGTACCCTCTTTGGCTCCCCAAACTGGACCACTATATCGCCTTACTACCTGCTCCATATCTTGGAAACGAAGATGAGGAATGTCCTGGAGGGATGTTCCCGCCCATGGATGCATTGGCCAAAACAGGTCACTCTCTTGATGACTTGGAAACCAATTCAACCGTAGCTCCTGCATGGAGAAACAGAACTTCAATCATTGGTGGCTCCACAAACTTCCTCATCGGCTTCTTGGTGAGAACAACCTGCGCGTTTCTATGAATTGTGACTCACACTTCTTCCAGGGCTCCAGTGCGCTGGCATCTTTTACAGTCTACAAGGACTCGTCAACACGGTGCAAATCTTTGCTTTGATTTTAAGTACTATAGGTTTGATGGTGTCATCTGCATGCATGGATTGATGCTCACCAGTTTATTCCAGTACCAATGAGAGGCATTGACATCGAAGACAAGTGGCGAAAGCTATTTCTAGGTACTATGTATGTACATCTTATCTACTGCTCGGTGGATTCGACCTCAAACTTTCATTCTGGTTAGTCCCAATGTCCTTGCCCTGAATTTTGCTCCTGTTGTTGTCCAGTCTTTGCTATTTCTTCTGGCTTTCATGGCGATTGGAGCCGTACTCCTGTACTACTTTCATCTATCGACCGGCCAATGCGATCGCTACACGTCTATTGAAGGTTTACAACAAACAGAAACGAAACGCAACCAGTGGGGCATTCTCATAGTAACCTTTTGCTTACTATACTTTATTTACCCTTGAGCACAATGTCGCTGCATGTCCTAGTTTGGTCTGAGGAACTGTGGGCTATACCCAATCCCTACGTGAATTCGACAGTTTTCCCGCCCATCGTTACTCCTCTCGGACCTCCGTCCGAGTTCCGTGATCCCCTGGATTTTTGTTGGACAACGACTATGAAGCGAAATGAAGTTAATCTTGCACCAATTGCGGTTGTTTTGTCCGCAATCACGTTTTTATTCGTGCGTATCTTATCTGGGTCTCGATTGGCGTGCCTTGACTAATCATATATTCTCAGCTTGCTATCTGGTTTCCCATTGCCCTTCGTCGTGTCATACGACGTTCTGTTCCAAAGTTGGACAAATTCACTGAGCTTGGTCGTCCTCGCAGTAGCGTGGATTTGGACGGAGAATATCACCGGTTGCTCAATCGTGACCGCAATCCATTTGCTTTTTTATACAACGGTATTATTATCACTCTTCTTCCCAGTGTCCTTTTCCTTACAACCAACCACAGGGTTTCGTCGTGGCTGGGGTACCTACATATCTACATATCTCTTTGCAAAGCTCAGCACCCTTGTGATCATTGCTGTTATCGATCCCGATAATTGTTTATTTCGCACCTTATCTCGTTTTAAAGTGCCTGTTATTCGACAATCTCTCCTGTTAGTCTCGACTCTGGCATTCTTCATTGCTCAATGCACTTTCGCCCCCTTTCTGGACCCTGTGAACAATGCCAGTGAATGGACGTCTAGACTCAATTATCTCTCCACATCGGCAACCGCTCTAGCCATCACTTTGAATATTCCTGGCAAGGACATTATAGACTCTTATGTGCTTTACTGGTGCGTGGGCATCAAACGCTCTCAGTGTACAAAATGTTATGAACTCAAATTTAGCATCTACATTGTAACGTATGGGCTTGGATTTTGTAAGTTCCTTTGGTTCATAAATTTCAATGGCACGCGCTTGACACACAATACAGACTTCTCAGTCATTAACTTCAATTGGATGCAAAGGGTAGTCAAGAGTGCGTGTTTGCATTTTCTTCTTCCAAAGCAATGTCTGACACTAAAATAGGATTGACGCGAAGGATAGATTTCAGTACGTTTTCATTCTTCCATAGAAATCGACTACTAATCATTCCTCTCTTAAAAAGGCGTCGACATATTCTCTCCTCGGTACATCTTTTCGTCCACTTCCTTCCACACAAATTAACTCGCATATAACCAAAGGTTAGATATAACCTCTTCCTCCATTCATACCAAAAGGCGAATCTGGCAAGAATCAGTCACGACCCTTCTACTTACTGACCCTGAATGCAAAATACCCAAAGAGCAAGTCATGGCCTTTGCTCAGGCGCGAGACTCGGAATTCCCTCCATATCTACTTAATTTCATGAACACACCAGGTGAAAGACATGTGGAAAATCTCAAGGTATGTATTGTACCTTTTTTGCCAATAGTCCGAGGTATCCAATCTGCATCTTGCAGATCTTACGCGAAGTTGGCATCGTTGCGTACAAAAGGGCTGTTGCTCTAACCACTGGGCCTGATTTCGCTTGGTATAGGCATCTCGAGGATGAGATCCAGAAGAACTACATTGGACCAGATAGCTACTGGAAAAGGTCTGAGGACGGCTCCAACCCCGCCTGCAAGAGTTACTTTGGAAATGCTTGGTGGATCCCCTTTCCACCTACACTCGTGCGTATTCGTTGGTTCAAAGTGGATTTATGACCAATGAGCTGGTCTTGTAGGTTATCCGGTACGACGATGGCCCTTATGCGGTGCTGAATGATGCTTGCGACCTTGAGGCTTTCATATTGCAAAATTCCAGTCGAGATATTCAGAGAAGGCGGTACGTACGGATGTCGTTGAGAGCCCTAGAAGGTCGAGTAATTCAATGGCCATATGAATACGTGCAAGTAAGCTCATCTATTTACATTCCCTATGTTGTACAATTAAGTGGACTTGTGTTCTCAGCCTGTAGGATCACATACCGACTGGTGGCATGCGAAACGCTATCGCGCTGTCACCTCGACACACTATGAACATGCTCTTTTGAAGATCAAACGCCGCGGCCATTTGGTATACCAGGGGCTTCAACTTGGTAGTGGCTTTGATATCGAGCTCAAATACTCGAGGGATATGACAGTCTCAAGCGATGTCATAGGGCTGAATGAGGATTTTGATCTTACACCCTTACTCGCACGTTTTCTTCAGATCAACCGAAAACTCGTCGATGAAGGTCTTTTTCCAATCGAGGAGAAACTTTCGCATTACAGGCGACATCATAGACAAGAATGTCAGCGGAAAACGCGCATTATGACCTATCGATTCCTGACTTATGTCTATGACCATCCTCGCGATCCGGATGGACTAGTACAAAGATTGTGCGAAATCGAGGGGGATTGTCGAATTCAGGAATTGATGCTGAACAGCGAGGCTGCCTTCAGGTCGGCTTATACTCGGCTTGAAGCTGTTAGCACTTCAGAGCTTGCTACTTGGTGGTACATCTTCTGGGTGAGTCTGTGAATGTTTGTTGATCTCTTCATGTGCTGAGCTTTACGTAGGATGATCTGTGGCGCAGAAATCACGATACCATATCCAGCCTGGAAAAGTATGCTGTTGACTTCAATCCATACTACAAGACGTCCATTGCATATACGCCATTACCTCGGGCGGCTCTGGTGAATTTTCTTACCCAAAGAGGAATGCTTCACAAAAAGCCTCGCCGGGGGATTTTTTCCATACCGGATTTCTGAACAAACTGTATCTTCGCTTGAACGATACCGTTTTTAGAGACTCGAAACAAGTGAGCTACTTTGAGCTTGTCATATTTTCGTAATGATCTGACGGTTTTCATAGGCGGTCATGTTTCATATCGGAAACGATAAACGCGAGCTAGATATGGAAGACATTGATATTCTTACTCAGGGACAACCATCTACGCTGGGTACAGGCGGCGGGACAGATCATGACGACTCATGGATACGCGCCCGTCCCACTTATAGATGGGAAGGCTTGTTGAGCGATCCTCCGTATGAAGCGCACCCTATAAGCCACAAGTGGCTAACAAAGTTGGGCGCTTGGATGGGTATTACGCCGTTATGGAGGTCGGGACCGCGTTCACGTGGTCTTTATCTGGATGTAATGGTGAAGGATGGACGGTATGTGGTTTTAGATGACTACCGAGACTCCACTACTTTCCCAAGTCAAGTGCGGTCTTCGTGATATGTATGTATGTATAATACTATTGTTAGTTTTCTGCTCTCCCTTCAATTAACCGTGACATGCTATGACACATGCCGATTTTCTCTGGAGAAATTTCTAATATTTGGATTAATGACATCCGACCTCGCCGATTGAGCCTGCGTAGAATTTTTGGCATAAAAACAAAGCGACGTACTCAGACTTCTAGATTGTATCGGAGCATGCCGAGCGCCGTTGTTGGGCGCTGCAAGTAAGCGTCCGGTTCTTAAAAGTTAATACTGGCAACTCACTGGAGTTGCACTGGAGCTCACTGACTTTGATTTTGATAATGGCTCAATTGGCTCAACTGACTTAAATTGCCTTTGGTTTGACGTGGCTCCAATTGGCTCAACTGACTTAAATTGCCGATGTTTGGTTTGGACGTCCAGATTAAATCTTTCTGTGAAGTTCAATGCCGATATTTTCTGGCGCGTTCAGACTCACGTAAATAAACTTGTAACAATGCCTCGCCGCCCTCGACCATTAACGAGACCCGCCCCAGGTAAACCGGGCGCACAAAGGAAACAGCCCAGGTCATCTGAACCCCCGCCGAAGTCCAAAGCCGTACCAAAAGTTACGCATTTTGATTCTGAAAGTGGAAGTGAAGACGAAGGCAAACATGCCCAAGAATCTAGTGAAGCGGAAGAGTTTGAGGAAGGCTCTAGTCAAGGCTCTGGAATAGAAGAAGATTATGAACAAGATGCCGATGCCGATGCCGATGCTCATCGAGTCGCGCAGTGGGAGGAAGATGAAGAGGACTTTGTACATAAGGAATCCATCAAGAATAAGGCAAAACCTGAAGAACCATCCGAGGTATGGTATATAATTTGTTCAATTGATGACTAAAGTTCACCTTTGGCTATTAATTAGGTATCGTTGAAGAATAGTACGCGATGCATATTCAATACCGCGAGGACATCCTCACTTATCGAATAACAGACCTACAGGATCTACCTTTAGGAGCTCTTCGCCAAGCTCAGCGTATCCTCAGTCAAGCAGAGCCTGACAGTGATTCGGATTCGGATGCAGACAGTCACAGCAACTCGAGTGATAGTGGACCAGAGACTAGTGATACGAAAGGTAAAGGCAAAGAGAAGATCGAGAAGGTTGAATGGAACGCCAAACGTCGGACAGACATAACTAAGAGGTCAAGCAAACATGCGTGAGTTCTCTATCGCTTTAACGTACTTTATAACATACTAATTCATATCTCTTAGGCCTACCGAAGTTACCTCAAAGAGACCTGTTACCAGACGCAGGACCGTTGTAGAGGTCCCCAGAATAGTAGGAGGTTCTCATTTATTGTTAAAAGATTTTTTGATCATGGTACATAGGTTCCACGGGATCCGAGATTCCTTCCTACTGCAGGGGAATTCTCTGTAGACAAATTCTCGAAATCGTACAGCTTCCTGACAGAGAACCGGAAAAAGAACTCCACGCTCTACGAGATACGTTAAAACAAGCGCGTAAAGCGCTGGCTTCATCTCCCAGGGAACTACGGAGTGAACGAGAACATGAGGTTTATCGACTAGAACAGGCCATCAAACGAGCAGAAAGTTTAGTGAACAAGGATCGACTGGACCAAGTGCAAAGGGATGCGCTAGGTAAAGTTAAGAAGGAAGAGCTGGCGAAACGAAGCGAAGGCAAAGGAGCATGGTATTTGAAAAAAGGTACGGAAGTTTTTATAAATTCAGAAATGACACTCAATGGACGTGTCTGTTACAGGGGAACAACAGAAGTTGATCGTGCAGGCGAAATACGAAGCACTGGCCAAGGAGGGCGGACAACGTGCAGTGAAGAAGGTGATGGACAAGAGACAAAAGAAAGAAAGTCAGAAAGAGAAGCGATCTCGGCCGTATGCTAAGGGCGAAGAGGGAGTGAGTCGCAAACGCGGGATGGAAGCTGATTCTGGCTGGCCTGGTGTTAAGAGGCGACGAGTGGCTTAGCTTTCATTTACTACTTTCATCCTTGGCGTGAGAACAATGTTAAAATAGAACACCGTCGTAATTGTCTTCCGTCGTTTGTTTTTCTTCACACTCTCATTTGCCCATGTCAGTCTTGCACACCTCCACTTTCGTTTTGCTACCTCATTTCAATGTCCGTCCACACTGAGTATAATCAGGAAGACATATACAGGGGCGATCCTCCTCACCATGACCTTCCAGCTCCTGCTCCATCCCTTTCATCCAGTTCAGCCTCCTCCGTGTCTTCTTCTTCATCGTCTTCATTTCTGGCCGGGGGTCGTTTAGGAGCCATCGCTGCTAAACTCGAGCTCGCAATCACAAGGTGGTCGCGGAATGTCAAAGGAAATTCTTCCAATGCATCTGATTCGTCGAGCTCATCTTCATCCTCGTCATCGTCATCCCGCTCCTCCGTGGTCACACTCACAAGATCTCAACTGGCTAGAAGGCGCAGGAAGAGGCCACGCAGCGTCTCCTCGCTGCGCACAATGGTCTCCGAACGCGATATCGCAGCTCGGATAACACGCATGAAGGCTTTGGAAAAGTCAAGGCAGATCCCGAGAGAGTTTGCGTTATATCTGCCTTCTTCCATCATGCCGGCAGTGCATGCGCACCAAGCTACCCAAATCGGTACTGATGCATTTCATGGGACAGACCGTCGTACCACATGGACGACATCGTTGCCTTTAGTCCTCACGCAGCTTGATATCGCGATTCGGAAACCGGCCAGACATCGTCGTCCCCGTCCAAGAAACAAATTCTTTGCTCTGGCTGATGCTGCTTCTGACTCCCCTCAAGCCCCCGCGCATTTTGTCCCTCGTATTCAACGTAGTAAATCCTCGATACCTAGGTCAATGTCCGCTTCCCCAATCGGTATTCGGAAAGGGAGAAAGGGCAAAGAACGAGCTACACCAGAACCCAGACTGGCCAAATCAACGATGATTCGTGAGGAACCCCAGATTAAACCCCAAGCATGGTTCTTAGATGTAGCCAACCCTACTTGGGCAGACCTACGGGCCATTGGCAAGGTACGCCTGAACAAATCGAACAAACGCTGCAATGAGTTCACCGTTTAATCAGCTTTTGCATATTCATCCACTAACACTCGAAGATATTCTTCAGCAAGATCCTCGGGAAAAACTCGAACTATTTAGTAAATTGGGCTACTACTTTATATCATTCCGAGCCATCGAAAGTCAAGCTACCAGAGATAAAATTCGTCGTGAAACTGGACTCATGGAGACACCATATAAAACTACGCTTGACGAAGGTTCGATCGGAGAGGCCAATGTATACCTTACCGTTTTTAAGGATGGGATATGCTGCGTATGTTCGCACAACCCGTTGGTATATCTAAACTAAATGGCTAGCTCAGTTTCATTTCACAGATATTTCTGGTACATCAATTTCACCACTGCCATAATACGTCAACTAATCATTATACAGAACACACCAATCGTGTACGAAATAGACTGGTATTGCGAGAGGAACTTGTAAATAAATCCTCAGGTCGGCTATCTGTCTTCTCTGCCCAGTTTTCAAACCGCTGAAATGCTTATGTTAGACTGGATCACCCATAATATCCTCGACTCTATAGTCGACTCATTTTTTCCCTTTCTCGAGGATATTGAAAAGGAAGCAGTCGCTATAGATCATATTGTCTACAGTGGGGAACCCGACCTGAGCATGCCCGCTGGACCTCCTGTAGAACTTGCAAGGTCTATCACGTCTGATTTCATGCCCCTTCTTAAGCTAGAGGAATCACCGCTGTCTCAAACAACGTTGATAAAGGAGAAATATTCGCCTGCTGAGAAATTGCGCAATTCCTACCGGCCTCACTTTGCATCCCCTCGACTGAGCATCCGTCTTTTTTTTGCGTCGTGCTAAACGACGTGTCACTAATGCCTGGAGTCTACTCTGGGCCAGGCCGCAGACGGCTCCCAGTGGAACGCAGCTCACTTTGCGACGTATGGCCAGAACCCGAAAACTGGTCACGGTATTGGGTCGATTGCTTGCCACGAAATCGGATGTGGTCACACAAATACAAAAACGCCTTGCAAGGGCAGCTGCAGAGGGACACAGTACCGAGGAATTTGAGGTGGCAATCTACATGGGAGATGTTCAAGGTTAGTCATGGCCTGATTCATTAGGGGTATGCATGATGTATTCATTTTTGTAGACCATATCTTGACTTTGCAACATTCTCTGGTTCATTATGAGCGCATGCTTAGCCAGTCTCATCCAACATACCTGGCTCAACTCCGGGCCATGTCAGAGACCTCTAAGGGCTCCACCGACATGAATTTACTGCTCTTAACAGTAGTCACTCTTTCAGTACTATGTCTTCAAACCCTAACCGGTACGAGTGCCCTTTGTTGATTGATGCTTGAGCCATTGACCGACTTCAAAATAGGTCTGTTCTCTCTGAATGTCACGATACCCACAAATGCGCATACAGTGGGAAGTCCTCACAATGTGTTTGGCGTTATTCTTTCGCTGGCGGTTGTCATCCTCATTAGTTATCTATCCCTTGTTCGTTATTGGTGGAAGAATGCGAAGCGGCGGCGCACATCCTTATGAACCTCTTATTGCATCATTCATTTTATTCCACTTTTGTATACCTTATTTATACCTCAGGAGATATTAGTCGTTATGACAAGATACCGTAGCCGTAGCATACATTTCTTTCTGACGAGTAAGAGATGATTTATTCTAGTAAATACAACACTATGTAAAATCACCTAATGACATATAGAGGCTAAAAAGATACGATGTCGTTACATTTACAAACAAAAGAAAGGAACAGTCAGTCATTTCTAGGATCGTTAAGATTCGTTAATAGGCTCCAGATCTCTTTTCAAACCTTGTCGTGTAAGAGCATCATTTGCTTCACTCAGGGCTTCTTGAACTGATAATAATGTCGGTAAATAGCATAAAGCCACAGAGTACAAACTGACCTTTTTCTTGGAACAATGCTTGTTTTTTTCAAAGTCCTGGAAAGTAGCATCCAGCGCTCCACGTTGTCTTCGTATCGTCTCATCAATGCGTTGCAGATGATCCGTTTCAGAACGAAGGTGCTCTAAGCCTTCTTTGACCTGCAAATGAAGATTTTCGAGACCATTGATCTGTTCTAAATATAGAACGCGAACTTCGTCCCATTTGCCTGCGCCCACAAAACGTTGTCAGAAAAGGGTAATTGAAAGGCCAAAAATGGATTCGAGGACGTTCTCACCTGATGCCTGAGCTTCGCGCGCGGCGGAGGCGTATTTGGAGAATTGATTGTCGAGCTCGTTGTTGTCTGCCCATGAGACGGTTTTCAATTCGACCATGCTGTTGCGCTTGATGTTGCTGTTTCTCCTGGAAAGAGACGGTCGGAGACTGGGCTCGGGAGCAGGTTCAGAAGGTCCAGCCTCAGTGATAGGGAGCGGGTATAGGGATGTTGTCAGACGGAGGCTCGGGTTGCAAGTCGTCGGCTTCAAGTCCATAGCTCTCGCGTTGGGAAAGTAATAGTACAGGAAGAGGAGGTGGAGACATAATGTCGGCGAGTCCAGGCAGTGGAGGTACCGATGCTAAAGAGAACCTCTGTTCTGGTTGAACTAGACGGGATGGCTGTACAGGTAAAGGTTTGTAAAACAGAGTTTGCTTGAGATTTGTTGACGTTTCTGGATTTGTTATCGACCTTCGAATAGGTTGCTTTGTGGACGGCGGGGGCACTGGACGACTGCTCGATGGACCTGCCATAGAGTAATCCTGCGTGCTAGAAGCATTCGGTGCGATGGCCTTCCGAGGTAAAGTTGTTGTACCACGTTTCTGTTGATCTCTAAACCATTTCTCCATTTCTTTTACTCGAAAGTCTGGAGGAGCGACAAATGTCTGGAAAACAAATGAGTCGCCGCGGGATGATGTTCTTGCAATAGGCATAGTCGTCTTGGCCAGTTTTTGACATTTGCGACACATTCGGTCCTTCAGATGGCGGATTTCCATGATACGTTCCCAAGAGATGTTTGGTTTCTTGGAAAGTTCGTAATTTTCCAGGTTTAACAATTGTTCGTACATTGACGCAGTACTGGGAGGTAGTAGCATCTAAATATGGTTCAGAAGATGCTGAGTTGTTTATCAACATGGTTGAATCACCTTGAGTTCATCTGGGGTATCTGTGGTTTGGATATATCTGCAACCCTTCGGAGTGCGAGGGTCGTAGGGTTCCAGCTGCCCCCTAACGGGACTCGTGCGGAGAACATCCAGCGAGTGTGATGCAGAGCGCGACATGGAGCAACGGGACGAGAGAGGTTGCGCTTGCGCTTGCGCTCGCACCGTATCCTTATAAGTAGCTGAGAACACCACAAGGCAGCCATCTCAAACCAAGACAGTGCCTATTCTGGGAAAGCGTGACTCAGGCGAATGATGTGTGATGTGTGATGCGTGACAGGATATGTGAAGTGTCCGGGTCGGCGTCTTGAAGGAATCAAGTGTAACTCGCGGGGCATATCCTGAGCTCAGTCGTCTCTCTTTCTCTGTCCTACTTCATGCCATGGCATTCTCCAAAAGGATAAATATGAGGCATTTCTCATAAACAATGTCTCTACTATCTCGACCTTGGAATCTTCGCTTCGGTCCATCACTTGGTTCTTGCCTGGTCGTTTCAAGGATGCAGAGCTCGCGTCAGAAGCTTGTAAGTACGACTTCAGTGCAAGTACCTATTGACTGAAGGTCATTGCGATTAACAAGTATCATATATACAGTAACCTCACTGCTCAATGTAACGAGCATGTATCATGATACATTATTGGCGCGCATTGTTAAGGACAACTCTTCATACCGCCCCCTTATCCCCACAAGTCTACATACCCGCTACACAAGAGCATGGACTGACAAGAAACCCCTATACAAACTAGCCTCTCGTGTCCTACAAATTCTTCGCTTCACAGAGCTTGTTGTTGAGATGGGTCTGAGGCGGAAGGTTTCCGAGAAAACCAGATGGCGGGCCGTCATTCTTCTCGAGGCGATCAAGTAACTATTCTTACGACTCTATGGAAATCCTGTATACTGAATGATACACTCAGAGCATTGTTGCGCCTATTTATACTCAAAGTTACTCGCCGACCTTTGCTCTCACCGCCGATTCCTGAGCGGGAGTTCGATCCTGCTAGTTTGCCACCTCTGAGCAATACTTCATCTCCCACTTTGGCCCCCTCATCACCCCCAACATTCGCCACCTATGACACCAGATCACCTTCGCAACAATCTTGTCCCACTGCCCCCGCATCCATTACTTACGCCTGCTCAGGCCAATGTCTCAGCCGAAGATTACTTGCTTCCGAAAGCGTTGACTACATCTTCAGTCAAACCTTCTATATCTCTTATGAGAACACTCTCTGGACCTCGGGATTGGCTGGCAGAAACAATATATATTCTCCGTCCTCTTATTTATGGTGCGCACGACATGCATCATACGCACATGATGATAATCTGAACCAACTTGTTTATCTGTCTCATAGCATCACTAGTGGTAGCCGACCGGAAATCCTCAGAACGACCAAACCGGGCTATCACAATAGCTTTATTCATGGAGTTTGCCTCGCGTAGTCTTCGCCGGACTCCATCACCCTCAGCTGAGCTTGAGCGGAGTGAATACGCCAAAAGAGACAAAGACATGCTATGGTATCTTCTTCGCGGATCCATTTGGGATTTATACACCCGGTGCGTGCTGTCCAAATACTGTTACTCAATTTCTACTAAGTCGCAATTTAAGCCCGAAACTCGAATTATTTGTTACTCGAACAGCCCACACACCTTTGCTGGGACTGTTTGGTGCTTTATTGAAGGATTGGATGCCATTGATCGACGATTATTACTATTGTGCGTAAACAGTCACTCAGTCTGTCCCTTATTCTACAGCCACTAATTGAATTTCTAGACACCGCTCCTTAGCTCCATATATGCTTTGTATCTTCTTCCCAAGCCGATGTATACTATGGTCACGCATTAATCACATTTTGTGTACAACAATATTTCAGAACTGCCATGTGGGCACGTCTTTGCCAACCGAGCAACATTGGTGTGTAGACTGACATGTGATGTGATTTTTAACCCCTTGTTTTGAAGATTCTCTCTATTTAATCGAATGTACCTTGCTGCAAGTTTGCAAACTCTTGTTTCTGACTTTCATGATGTCTCAGCCTTTTGCCTTGACCTTGCCCCATCTCCGTCGCATTGTTACATCCCACAACGACCAAGGAAATTCTATTATACAAAGTGATGGTGAAATACCATCTGAAGTGAGCTTTCTTTCTGATTCGTCGGCTCATTCACTGAAGGCGCATATAGGGAATGGAATTGGTCAGAGGAGGCCGTTCTGCTGCAATTTGGGTTACAACAGACTCTATCCCCACACACGACAACAACAGGAGGTTAGTTGATTTCCCGTTCACCCTTTCTTTCAATGACGCTGGTCAGCGAGGACGGCGGAAAACGCAACATCGAAGACATTTCCAATTTTGGGCTCGTTCATCCTACAGGAACAAATCTACGCTCCACTGAATTAGCCCCCGGCGCCATCACGGGAATGGTGAGTGCTTCCTGTGCGACCATAGGAGATTTCCGTGAACATGTTTACCGCAGCATCGCACTTGCTCTTTAGATTATAATATACTTGGTATGTAATCACTGTATGTACTTTCTGGTCTATACTCAACCAACCTGTCGGTTCTTAGTCTCAGGGGAACTGGTGCTGATTAACGAAGATGGCACCGAGAAGCACTTGAAGAATCCAGGTGATACTGTCATTCAAAAAGGCACCATGCACGCATGGAGAAATCCTTCTAAATACTGGACCCGGTGGATAACCGTTCTTATTGCGGCAGACCCAGTGGTTGTCGCTGAGAAGCCACTCGTCCCGGAATTCATTCATTAAACAATGACTGGGAAACGTAGAAGTTCAACATCATTCAGGTGGGCCCTGCGGGCCGTGGAGGCTAGATAGAATGTAATGGAATTGTGGATATTTTTCTGAGTTTTTGGTCATTGGAAGTTGACGAACAGGCCACCATCGACGATGATAGACGCTCCAGTGATGTATCGCGCCAAATCGCTTGCCAAAAATACGACAGGACCCGCGACATCTTCCGGATCTATCCAGGAGAAACGTCAACGATCGCCTTAGGGTTCTCATGTTACAAATGTGGGTAGTACTTACTTCCGAGTCTACCAAGAAGTGTTCGGTTGATCATGTAATCGCGTTTTGCGTTATCTTTTAGGTCTTCCTTGTTGATGTCAGTGGCGATGGTCCCAGGTAGAATAGCGTTCGCTCGAATCCCGTGTTTTCCCAGAGCCACTGCACAATTTTGCATCAAGGAGGTTATGGCTGCTTTTGTTGGCCCGTAATGACTAGCCAACGGTATCAAAATTAGCAGCATAGATTGCCCACTTCCCTATTTTTAGGACACTCACCATTGCTGTGCACCTCCAAGGAGACCAGAGATGGAGGATATTGCGATTAGTGTACCCCCTTGTGGAACCTGACTTGTCATCTGGACGGCGACCTCTGGTGTGCAATCAGCTCGTTTATCTCCCAGTTATTTCCATACTGATTCACCTTGTACGATATAGAACGTCCCATCAAGATTCACCTGGCGTGTACGTTCCCAAGTCTCCAAAGGCATCGTCAGGAAATCGGAGAATGGGCATATTCCGACATTAGAAACCAAGACATCTATCCTTCCAAACTCCTTCACTCCGGTTTCAACTATCTTTTGTTGCTCGAACGGTGAGTTCATTGCCAATGGGGTGTATCTCTTTTACTCACCTTTTTGGAAGTCTCTAGCTTTGCGATATCTCCAGGTATGATGACGGCTTGAACACCTCGCTCTTCCACTTCTTTTTGGAGAGTTTGTATTTCTTGTGTTGTTTCGTCGTCGCCGAGATAGTGCAGTATTAAGCCGATTGCACCTTGTTTCACAAACTCAAGAGCGCTGCGATCGATACATATCCGTCTCCGTCTCATATCAAGTCAAAAGAATTGTTTTCCTGCTTACCATGCTCGGCCAATGCCCCTGGATGCACCTGTAATACACACGATCTTGTTAAGTGTTAACGACATGGGAAGAAGTACAAATACTCCACGCAACTGGCTTACTTTCTATCTTTTAGATCTCGTTGAATATGCTTATAGAGTTCAGACAAATGGAATGTTATCCGAGTGTCGGCCCGACCAAACCGCACAGATGCTTCGACCCAGCGGCCCGTTGGGAAGAACCTAATGAACTAGGATACTTCCCAAAAGTCACCAGGACATTCTCTGGTTTATCAGCTCATGGAGCATATTGTATTTCCCGGGATACGGGCTGAGCTGATTGCTTATCTTGCTCACTGACGACGCCCGACCATTTTTACTTGCCTTTTACCAAACCTTTATCACTTCTTACCCTTCAAGTATGCCATCTGCCAAGATGTAGGTTCTTGTTTACACCTAAGCATCTCGAATCGATGCTGAAAAGATGTTGTAGATATTATGACTCCGATGCGGATCTCTCCCTCTTAAAGGACAAGCAGATCGTATTTCTTGGGTACATTTGCGAACTAAAAAAATCACTGTGAAACTAAGTGGTGTTTGCCAGTTTTGGAAATCAAGGCGCGGCTCAAGCTCAGAATCTGCGCGACTCCGGCATTTCTAATGAGAAAATATTGATCGCAAACCGTCAAGACGCGTATGCGGAAGATGCGATATCCAAAGGCTTCATAGTAGAACATGACTTCGCAAAGGCAGCTTCCGGTGGCCGACAGTGAGTGTTTAACCGTAGCTTATTACCAACTTAATCACGTTGTGATTTTGTTTAGTTCTATTCATTCTTATCCCGGATCAAGCACAACCTGGAGTTTTCAATGAGCAATTCGCACCCAATTTGAAGACTTCTGCGACCATCGTAATCGCCAGCGGATATAATGTTCTCTTCAAACTTTTAACATTCAATCCACAACAAGATGTTGTAATGGTTGCCCCCAGGTACATTCCCCACACCATATAGCATCTTCTCCAACAACTTTCTTGATATTGTGTTGCCCTTTTAGAATGATAGGAAGCTCTGTTCGTTCTCTCTATCAGAAAGGCAAGGGATACCCCTGTTTTGTCTCCGTCGAACAAGACGGTTCCGGGGAGGGTTGTCTATTGCTTTGGCTCTTTCTCGAGCAATTGGAGCGACCAAAGCTGGTGCAATAGCCTCCTCGGCTCGTGAAGAAACAGCTATGGATCTTCTTGCTGGTGAGTTTGAGCCTTTTCTGCTGCTCGTCTATATATACTGAACTCAATGATAGAACAAGCACTTTGGCCGAACATCATCATGCTTTTCCGGTCAGTCTCCTAAACTGGTACGCGTAAACATTACAACAGCTAATATAGTGCTATTTCTTAGTGAAGCATTCGGCGTGCTCAAAGAAGCAGGGTGCTCGGACGAGGCGCTATGCTATGAAATGTAACGTGCACTATCTCCTGTCAAGCGCTTTCATAAAATTGAAACTACCCTTTAGGTGGATGTCGAAAGAACCAGCTGAGATCTTCGAACGTGCAGCAGAAGAAGGGTTCATTACCCAGGTAGTTCCTCCTTAGCCTCATGCGTACCTATGAAGTTAACATGGTGCTTAGTTGAAGCATCATTCAATAGTCTCGCAATATGGTCAGCTCAGTGGAGCCTTGGCTTTGGATGGGGTTTCCACTCGTGCTCATTTCAAAGACATTCTTGATAACCAGGTATGTATACGAGTACTATTCTCATTTTTCCGGGGTCATAATGTTACTATATCTTTGTTTAGATTCTTAATGGGAAGTTTTCTGCACATCTTTCGAAAATTGAAGCAGATCTTGAACTGGACGGTCTTGCGAATCCTTTGAACCAATTGTACGAAAAGATGGAGCAGACGGAATTGGCGCAAGCGGAGAAAAGAGTTCGGGGCAGATTGGCTGATTTGTTGTAGAGTCAATTATAACTTTACCAAGTCGTCACAGCGCTGCCTTCAACGTAAATAATAGTTCCCATAATAGTTATATACGGATGTCCTGCAAGCATGCAGCTGCAGTTGTGTCAGTGGCGAGGCCTCAATGAGGCGATGACTTGAGGTCAAACTGGTATAAATACAGACAAGCAAACTGCACCGCGGTTTTCTGGTTACACCTAGCTTTTGACTTGTCTTCAGTTGCATACCCGCCACCCAACTAAGTACATGGCTTCTCACACTGGCAAAATGGAAATTGATAGATCTCCAAATCATCATTCGTACGTTTTATGACTGTCCCATTATCGAAAATTCTATTGTTCTTACTGCGTTATAGTTCTCGGAACTTGTCTACTGACACCCTTCGCACTAGGCGCTCACATCGATCTGTGTCAAGAGACCACGATAAGAAAGACAGACGGAGGGATAAACCTGACCCTGATGAACGCAGGAAAAGAAGCCGTAGTCGCGACAGAGGGAGCGAGAGAGGATACCGGGATCGTTCGCGCGATGGGTATAGGGATCGTGATAGGGACCGTCGGCGTGATAGAGACGGTGACAGAGGCCATCGCAGTAGCAGACATGATGGTCCTGACAACAGACACAGTCGTCGGGATAGAGATAGAGGAGACAGAGATAGAGGGGACAGAGACAGAGGGGACAGAGATAGGGACAGGGATGACAAGGAGCGTGATCGCAGGCGCAAACGAGTCGACGACTATGATGGGTCGGAACGCGAACACGACGATAGGGTCAAGAGGAAGAGGTCTGAAGCGCTGGACGACATTCCTCCGCCTCCACCAAACTTGCCACCGCCGCCCCCGCCTCGGGATAGCCCACGTTCAGCTCGTTCAGGTGACAGGAGAAAAGGTGATAGGGTATCTCTTGATGGTTTCGATGATTCCAGAAGTGCAAGAAGAGGTAGTCGTCCACTTGATGATGACGACGACGAGTTGAGCATGAAGAGTCCCCCTCCACCAGGTGTTAGGTAAGAATCTTGTTTCTAGTAAATTTTTGATATTTCTCACCATGTATTTAGGCGCGGTTCTCCCTCCTACCCCTCATACGATAATCAAATGGACGAGCCATACAATCCTGATGAACCAAAAGAAGACGACTCCGAAGCACGATCAGTTTTTGTTTCGCAACTTGCTGCACGTTTGACTGCTCGAGACCTAGGTTACTTCTTTGAGGACAAGCTCGGCGAGGGCACCGTAATGGATTCAAGAATTGTAACAGATAGGCTATCTCGTCGATCGAAAGGGTGCGTTTAAACTTTTCTATAATCCTCTTCGAAAACTCAATCTTAATTCTTGGATAGGATTGGTTATGTTGAGTTCCGATCCATTGATCTCGTAGAGAAGGCTCTCGCACTTTCTGGCACTGTAGTCATGGGTCTACCCATCATGGTGCAACTAACTGAATCTGAAAGGAACAAGCTGCATCCTGGTGACGGGTACGTAGCATTTTATCAATACCTTGCTCTGGGGTCTAATAAATTATCTAGGAGTCTTAATCTTCCCCCAGGTGTTACATCGTCGCATGGGTCGATGCAGTAAGAGGCTCTTACAAATTCACAGTCCACATTTTATTTAACTTTTTACTTCAAAAGACTATATGTCGGTTCTTTGCATTTCAACCTCACCGAATCCGATATCAAGCAGGTGTTTGAACCGTTTGGTGAACTTGAATTTGTCGATTTGCATAGAGATCCGATGACCGGGCGAAGCAAAGGCTATGCATTTGTCCAGTAAGTTGTCTCCACATCTCGGGGAAAAAAAATACTCACTTTCACTTAGATATAAGCGCTCGGAAGACGCTAGAATGGCCCTTGAACAAATGGAAGGATTCGAACTAGCTGGTCGTACCGTAAGAAGACTGTTCGTTTTTTTCAAATGAGTCATTCTCACTTGATATTTAGCTTCGTGTCAATACTGTCCATGAGAAGGGAACTGCAAAATATACTCAACAAGACTCCCTAGATGAAGCAGGCGGTGAGAAAATTTGCTTCATATTGACTGCCTTTATCCAATGCATATACTTCTTTTTAGGTGGTAGCTTGAACGCTGCATCTCGACAAGCGCTGATGCAGAAACTTGCTAGGACTGAATCTGCTCCTTCTCTTCCAGAGCCGTCGTGAGTGACCAATTTTAAGTGTCGCTTTGATCCCTAACAAAAGGCCATAGACCGCGCGTCAACATCCCTCAATCTATGCAATCTCGCTCCGTTCTATTGAAGGACATGTTCAATCCTGAGGAGTATGTTTATCTTTTGAAATGTTAACGGTCATATTAATCCCGGTCGTTTTAAGGGAAACTGAGCGAGACTGGGACAAGGACCTGGCTGAAGATGTCAAAGGAGAATGCGAAGCTAAGTATGGCCCAGTCTCGGCGATCAAGGTCGAAAAGGAAACCCAAGTGAGTTTTTTACGCATGAGTATTTTAACACGTCTTAAATGGAAATAGGGCGAGATTTATGTCAAATTCGATTCTGTCGATTCCGCGAAGAAAGCCATTCAAGGCCTTAACGGTCGATGGTTCGGCGGTCGACAGGTTTCTGCGGCATTCATATCCGACGCTATTATGCAGGCCCATCAATAATGTCCTTGGCCAGCTACACTTCTGAGTGCGGGTGTCGCGCCAACAAGCAATTACGAATGCCAGACGAAGCCTCACTGAAACTTCTTTTTCGTTTATAAACAGATCACATAAAAGACAAATATCGTTTGACACCTTTCTTTTCTGACGTTGCTACATCTCAATTCGTGTAAAGTCCAGATTCCCTTTCCCTCCTATCTAAGGTTGCCATCCTGGCTTTCTTAGAATGTGACAGGCAGGTTGTACACAGATACATCTTGACATCTTTTTGCGCTTTTACCTCAAATGTTTTTTCTGCGTTAGATTATCAACCGAAAATAATAAGCAATCTTGACATCACACACCAGGGGGCCATCATCAACCACACTTTTAGTATGTGGACATGGTTCAGAGCTTGACTCGGACTTCACCACTGTGGGTAACTGACGGTCTCGGATGTAGGTTCTTTTCATAGGTTCTTTCTCATCTCAAGGGGTTAGAATGTCTGAAGGCCCACCGCATCATATGCTATCTAATACATGTAACGGAACGAAGGGGAACTCGGACCCAGAGCCAGAGCTTCTGTTTCAACGTCTGCCGCCGTAATGTTGACATTTTGGACTCTGTTCCTTCTCCGATTTTCGAGTCTCATGTATATCCCAATGCTAGGCCAACATGTTAAGTTTAACAATCGGCTCCTTGATGCATGAGTGAACGCACCTTGCAACGAGCAACAAACACAGTCCGCCGAATCCAGCTGCGAGGATGGTTAGATCGTATTGTAATCTACAACGAGGCGGCACAAACCGGATATCGCAAGAGCTGAATTATGAACCATCAGTACTGAACAATGTAGACGCAATTTCGTGGTCTAACCTGGTATGTACTTGGGTTCATCTTTAGCCCTGAATACATTGGTGGATATTAACCCGGCAGAGTTTGCAATCGCAACTTGGAAGCTTCGTCAAATATGCTAGGATGCCAAACCATCAAGTAAAAACAAACCCATTACTGCCGCTACCACAGCACGTCTTGATTCACTGGGTGTGTTGTTCGAATACCATGTACTGACTAGAACTGAAGGAGCGAATGCCTGTAAAGACCCGGTCAATGGGCATACCCAAGGTAATTAAACCATACATATTTACCCCACTTGTCAACAGGAAAGCATGCAAAATAAGCGACTCCTTTGTCTTTCACGACGTCGATTGCCCCAAGAATAACGAACCCTGTGATGCCAATGGCGAGCGCTACGCAACTGACATCGAAAATTAATATGGCAGCCATGAATTGCGTTAACCACAGTAAACAAACACGTGCATGTGGATGGACCGCTCTCGAAAATAGTCCGAAGAAAAGGTGAGCGCCAATAGTGCAACAGTGCCAACAATGTTGGGGGCGACAGTCAACAGATTTGTACGAATCGTCGAATAGCCGAGACTGGCGACTATTTGTGGTAGGAAGTTGTTGACGCTCGCCAGAGGCACACCAAACGATAGACAAATGACGGCCCATACCCTGTGGGTGAATGTGGATGATATACACGGCGTATTTAGAATATATGATTCTTACCAATACATAGGATCAGTAAATGGACGGAATGCGTCGCGAATGTTCAACTTTTCATCAGTTGACACAGATGAATCTGTCCGGATTCTTGCATCTGCTACAGCTTTCTGGCGGTCACTGAGCCTATTCCATGTTGACGGAGATTTAGGAAGCCAGAGCCAGGCGAAGATTGCGAAAACCACGCTTCCGCCACCTGGTAAATGATCAACAATGCACATACAGCCAAGAGTCGCAGAAGTCCTACCTTCAATCCAAAACAAAAATTGCCATGAATGGTATTTAGAGCTGTGAAGGTGGAAGACCCCATACGCGATCAACCCTGTTTAGCAATACAGTCAGGCGCAGCAATAGAGAAAACATGTTCAAACACACACCGGAAAATGCCCCAGAGATAGAAGCAGCGGCTATATTTGATGTTAATGTAGTCGTTCCGTGCGTAATACGGATTAAAACAAACCATAAAACAGACCGACCCGAGAAGCAAGTTCGCCCCGCTTGTAGAACGTTGAAAGATAGAAAACCACGCCGGGGAGCATAGGTGCCTCAAAAATACCTAGAAAGAATCGAATAGCGAAGATCTCTAGCAAAGCAACATGTTAGAGCGGGAACGATAGATCACATTCTTATGCTTTGCAGATTACCTGAGAAATTGGTTGCTGCTCCAGCGAGCAACGACCTGAATGAGTTGATACAAATTAGTAGTGGCTTGGAAGAGGTGACATTAATTGGCTCACATTGAACCCTAACATTGGTGTGAGTAATTTGAAAGACTCGAAGCGCAAATGTGGTAGATGAGCTCACAAATCCAATCATCATCAAAGGAAGAACGCGTGCAGCGGAGTATCTCTTCACAAATAAAGAAATGGGAGTCCCAAAGCTGCAATGATTCAAGAATGAGCATCTCATCTGTACAATTTTCGGAAAAAAATTTGACCCAAAACTTACAGACAGAATGGGACCTTCAAAGGTTCGAGACTTTGATATTAATAACGGAAATATGTGCATGTTGCGAAGACCTCACGTAAAAAAATCATAACAAGAATATAGTACTTCCACGAAATTAAATAACAAAGTTCGCGACACAAAGAAAAACATGACTCAAACCTGGTTGCCTGTGAGGTGAATATCCTTCCGAAGCTGTCGTGAGTAATGACAGAATAAAGAACAGATACCCCTTACCCTGTCCCACCCATCGGTCTTCGCATTCCCTACGTTTCCCTTGTCAAGGGCATTGCAAAGATACCTATAAATAATGCATGTATATCAGGAATCAAGATCGACAGTGTACTTCGACACTTGTCCCATCGTGGACAGTTCGATAAAATGTTTAACAAACATGAATGCCAGAGGAGGTAGCAGGTTTAAATCAAAGATCCAACGAAGCTTGCGCTCTTCTTGAGGAGTAACCTGAGACATTTCTAGTCGTAGGAAGTCATCTTTCTGATCACGACTGTCGCTCGAGCTTTCCAGTATCTCGCCAGAGATGGGATCGGACGCCATGATGATAGGACAAAGCGAGTTTACCGAACGAAGGGGAAATCAACACTGAAGGCTTGAAACGTGGATCCTTTTGTATAGCCAATGTGGATAAGAATCTGCATGGTATCAAATGCTCCAAACGTCCCGTGGGTGTTATAATCAAGCTTCAAGAGTTTAAAATAGCAAGAATGAAAGAGTAATGGCCGCAAACCGAAGACGTTCGGGGCAAAGATTATGTTGGTTCACTGACCACACCCCTTTGGTCAATCGGACTGCATGCTTCGAAGAAAGAACGGACCGACCAATCCGAGGTCATCTGTCCCCACAGGACTGTAGGATAAATAAACCTTCTTGATTAGACCATAAGTAATCGAGGACTCAAGTACTCACCCGCCAGTGCGAACAACTCCAAACGTGCCATCATGTCCATCGAAAAAATCAATTCCACCAAAAATGCCAACTTCCAACATATCCTCTGTCAGTTTCGAAAAACGCTTCAATGATCCCTTGAAAGTTAACAATCGAGACCGTTTACAGCACACGCAACCAAAGTACCAGGATTGATTTTCCTCAGTGGCCAAACACCGACAGACGGGAACGGCGAACTGGTTGAAGGCGGAATCAAAGAGCACACAGTAACGCAGTTCAGCTACAAATCCAGATAATTATTCTTCACAATGTTTCTTTCTAGGCCCAGTGCATCAAGAATCTTGGGAACGTCTTAGAGGCGGCTGGATCATCTTGGGAGAAAGTTGTCAAGGTCAATGTATACTTGAAAGATATGGATACCTTTGCCGAAATGAATGAAGTGTATGAAAAGGTAAGTTTTGTTAGATGCAATAGTAATGCCCACTTATCGGAAACCACAAGCTTCTCCCGAGTCCAAAACCTGCGCGCACTTGCATTCAAGCAGCAAAACTGCCCAACGACGTTGATGTTGAGATAGAGGCCATCGCAGCTACCTGATAACAGGGATGTTCCTCGAAGAGATGGCAGACTATTGTTGGGACATCGTGATTTAATCGAGCCTGAGAATCATCGCCCCACCAGTTCTGTCACTGCGAGACCTACCTTTCTCCTCAGGCTTAACTTCAATGGCTATCTACGACGTTGTGCAATATACAATTTGATTGCGATGAACCATTGTGAAGTGACAAAGGGTAAGACATAAATATGTATAATCAATAGTCGAATCACAGCGGGTAGAACATGGATAGCGATCTACCTAGATAATCCATCTCAACGAGAGATAACCTTCTCTCTTGAACTGTTATAGAGTTTGGGATCAACCGTGAGATGGCAGATGGTATGTGCTCTTCCAAGTGTCTTGTTAAGAGATTGAGGAAGGGCCGACTTCTCGAAAACTCCAGCATCAAGGGAACGACATAGCGCTTCAAATAGTCTGCGTGCGTCATCAGCTGTGAATCCGCCCAATATCATCGCTTTCGTTAACGACTTAAATTTTGAAGCTATGGGAGGAACCTGGGAGAAAATAACAGTAAATGATAAAATGATAAGAATTTAGTGGAGAAACATTGAACTGAGACTTACTTCAAGAAGAAGCGCGTTAAACATAGCACCACAGTCTTGTATGTCGCGCTTGAAAGGGTCATCTGCTCGCGAGTCAGAGCCAATCCTGGCTTCTGGAGTTGACGGGGAAGAAGATGGAAATAGCGATGGGTTCGAGATACGCGCGGCTTGACTAAAGTCGACGAAATAGTATCGGACAGGGTAGGAGAAACGATCAAATTGGGCTATAGGCACTTTGTCTCCATCTTGTAATGGCGCGGGGGTATTGGGCATGCTACTGAGATCAACCATATAAGAGGAAGGCTTGCCACATCTAAGTCCCGCGATGCGCTGCTCGTGGAGGAATGAAAGGCCCTGAAATATTGGTTAGACATGTAATCGATCTTCGTGACGTCGCACAAACCTCGAGGACCTGTCGGAAGAAGTCGATGTAATGGGCCACACTGACGAGAGGCGGGTTGTTGTATTCAAAGAGGCGTTGCATGCACAGATAGATATAGTCATCTCTCTCCACTGCTCGAACTATGTGAGGGAGAGGCATTCAAGGGTCTTCCCTCAACTCAGGGATGTTGAGTTCCAGAAGGAGAAGCAGTTCCGATGAGGATGACTTCTTAAAGCGCTTAACCATGAGCGGAGGCAACCCTTCTTGGTATCGATACATTGTATCATCCAGGGGTGAATCGAACATGACCTAATTGAAGAAAGTTCAGTCATCAACCAACCTCACAATTGAAGCAATCAAAGAACCAAATTTCGTCGGTCATGAGTAATGAATGGGTTCGGTTTTTGGTCGAGCAGTATGTCGATAATCCGATCATAATTTCTTACGAAAAATATCAGTGGATGGATGGATTCTCGATTAAACAACTCACACTAAATCACTGTCTGGAATGTGAACGCTCGATTGTGAAGAACTAGCAGTCTTCAGAAGTGCTTTCAACTCGGCATCAGAGTCGTAATGCAATCCATGGTCAGCACTTCTGATGCGTGGCATCCTCTGTAAAGGATGTCCAAATTCTGCATTTCCTCCGGTATCGTCGAGGGTCGAATCAGTGTGCGCATCATCATCATTGCCATCGTAAGAAGACTCCGAATTGCAGGAGTCCGAAGCAGGCGGAGATTCATATACTGCATTGCCGAAATAGCTATCTTTAATAGTCTCCCGGTGTAGTAGGATCGGACGTGTGCGTAGGTTCCAGAGACGAGCTCGACGAGGAGTTCAAGGGATCTTGTACATGCGAAGACGCCATGGTGTCGGATCAAGAATGTGAGTGAGCAGGAAATACCCCGCTACCCTTATAGTACCTCGTAATGAAAAGAGAGATCGAGGGAGAAACATATTTACATAAATCCACTGCATTGGGGCCGTTGTCATCACAAGAGTCTCATACCGATCCTGCTTGTCACCATTTGAAATGCGAACTAAGTTGTGCCAATACCATAGCTTCAACAGACTCGCCAAGAGTTATAAAGGGGATTAAGGGCGCTATTTGCAGTGTGCAAATCTTAACACTGCTACATAGTAATTACTAGTAGTCGTCGAGTGGTGGAATTGAGATGCAAATGTCAATGAGATCGAACAGGATCGAACACTTCCTCCAGTGGCAAGGAGTCTTGGATGCACGTGAATATGTAAATAGTACTATTCGGATCAAAACTTGACTGAACTCAATTTCACTTGTAACTGCTTGCACCAGTGTGTAGTACAAGATTCAGCAGGACTCGCTTGACATGACATTCGTACGACAAAATACACTCAGGTGAATCTATCTCTCAATCCCAGGAATTCAAAGGCTAACACATTTCTAGATTGCCTAAATCATTGGGGTGACTGGTTTGCTATTTTTCTTTGCAGGTCATGTGCATTACGGTGTTTCGATAAAGGCATTGGACCACACTTCAATCCGGCAAACAGATGCCTCGGGCTTTACAGCCTCTGTAGTTTTTGCGGCTCACGGACTGTCGCGGACCGTATCTGTTAAAGAACTTCCCTTGAACTCCCCGTCCATCTTAACCAGAAAGGAACCACCGATAAACAAGCCCAAGCAAAAATAGCCGCCTCTCCGACGGTGTAGGGGTTCCATGGAAATCTCTTTCTCTTACCAACCCGCCTCACGATCCCCCCTGTACCAAAAATGGTGTCCCAATCGAAAACTCCCTTCGAGCTACTCAATGGCCCAAATAAACAAGATCTACTCGATGCATACATAGGCAAACCGATGGAAAGCATAAGGACACCAGCGATCGTCATCGACCGAAAGTTGTTTGCGCAAAACTGTGCAAATATGCACAATAAGGCTCGTGAATGGGGTGCGACTTTCCGTGCGCACCTCAAGACCCACAAAGTGATTACGCTTGTAAAACCAATTGGACCTGCTGATTAACCAGGGAATACTAGACCACAGAAGGAACGAGACTTCAACTTTCCTCTCAAGAAGATCAAACGCATGCTGTTATAGTCTCGACTATGATGGAAGCCTGGCAGGTTGTTCGTAGCGGTTTGGTCGCGGATTCAACAATCCAAGACGTTAGTGGCCTCATATCTGTCGCTTTCAAGCTTTGCAATTGATATCAAAACCCTAGCTGTTATATGGTCTCCCTGTCGCATTAAATAAAGTTGAAGATCTTTCTAATCTACGGCGAGAATTCGCGAAATACGGCGGTGTCGTGAGGCTACTAGTTGACCATCCTGACCAGATTTTATTCTTGGAACGATTTAAAGCGAACCAAGAGACACCAACCCGGTGGTCGGTATTTGTCAAAATAAACGGTGGCCAAAAGTGTGATTTGCTTACACCTCAAGTTCTACTTAATAACTTATTTACGCTTTTACAGTCGTGCCGGAGTCTCTCCTGGATCACCAGGATTTTACACCCTTCTCGACGTGATTTTCAAGTCGACGGCCGTTCAGCTTCACGGATTTTATGGACATGCGGGTAATGCCTACGCATCGACGTCACTATCTGAGGCATCTGCTTTTTTGTCCGGGGAAGTTCAGGTCGTCAACATTGCAGCGGGGTATGCATTAACCGCTATCTCCAAACTAGATCACCGCGACGATGTTGTTATTACACAACCGTTCGTTCTTTCTGTTGGATCGACACCAACGGCTCACGCCGCTAGTAAGCAGACAAGGGAGTTGCTTTCTCAAGCTTTGCATGGGACCCTTGAACTGCACGCAGGTGAGTTTCTGTCCCTCGGCTTAGAATTTGCTAAATATAACAAACAGGCAATTACCCAATGCTGGATTTGCAACAGCAACATACAGGTCTAATAGATAATGCCCAAATCTCCCAACATGTTAGGGCCACTGTGATCTCATACTACGCTGAAAGAGGGGTTGACGGCTCTGATGAAGCCATGATTGACGCCGGCGCCATAGCCTTCAGCAAAGACACAGGCCCCTCAGGTAGTTATGGGGAGGTCGTCGGTCTCCCATGGACCCTGTCAAGGATCTCTCAAGAACATGGGATTCTAGTCCCGAGCAACCCGACTGCGACTCCTCTTAAACTAGGAACCATTGTCCGTATCGTCAGTCAGCATGCTTGCTTGACCGCTGCAGTGAGTTATTCTTGTCATTCTCGAAAATCATCTCTCATCGATATATTCCAAGGCCTATCCATGGTATTATATTGTTGATGGTGACATTGGCGAGGGAAGTGAGGTTGTCGATGTATGGGTTCCTTGGAAAGGATGGTGAACTTGGCAAAGCCCCTATTTTCCAAATGATCTTATTCATCATCCTAATAAATGAATAAATAACTGAGGATCCCATGTAGACTTTATTTAGACTTTTTTGACTCAAAAACCTACTTTCATTCAGTTCTTGAGAAATTATAGCCGTTTTTGGTCTCCTCTGAGTCATTCACGTGACTAGGTGTACTGTTCATCAACATCATAAACGGACAAGTCAAGCGACTGAGGCCATGAGGCCGTTCAGTGGATCCTGAATCGTGCTCTCATTTATCTCGCTATCGTCTTTGGTCATTTAAGCGCCAAATTACATCTATCATGCCCAATGATTTCAACACAGATGCTACAGAGCTTCTAGAAACATATGGTTCGTGGCTCTTCACTGTTTCAGTAATGGTGCTTTCCGAGTCGAGAGGACTCGAGCAAACTCAACTTCCCACCCATATTCGCAGACTTCTTGATGAAATATATTGTTATAGGTAAGGTCTTGATAACTCGTTGTTTCCACTAGTTATTCATGCCTTTCTTTGTGGCATAGGGGAAACTGGAACAGGGAAATCGTGTCTATTGCATCACTTCACGCACAACTCTTGTTCGTCCTTTGGAAATTCCTTATTTGATACGCCAGTCTCAATGCCTGATAGTCAAAGATCACTCCCAACATACGATAGGCGTGGAGTTCTCAAGTAGGACCGTGAAGCTGGGAGAGAAGAGGATCAAACTACAGGTCCGTAAATGTTGAACCATTTTCCGGATCCATGTGGTCAATGCCGTCATTCAGCTGTGGGATACTGCAGGACAAGAGCGGTTTCGGTTCGTTTCTATCAGCCTGTCTTCTGGGGCACTGAGTAATTGGATACACAGGTCAGTAACGCGGAGTTATTATCGCGGTGCTGCCGGTGCCATTCTCGTTTACGATATCACGAAGTATGTTTTAATTTCTGCACTGTCTATATGTATATTCATTATATCTTAGTCGAGATTCTTTCTTGAATCTTTCACGCTGGCTTGCAGATGCTCGAACACTGGCCAGCCCTAATCTAGTGGTGGTACTTGTTGGTAATAAATCTGATCGGGAGGAGGATAGGGAAGTCGAGTGGGCAGAAGCGAGTAGATGGGCAGCAGAGAACGGTGCGTACTCGCGTGAACTATTGTTCTTTGATTCACGGTTGTCTTATTATACGGTACTGGAAGATGTTCATTTTCTAGAAGCTTCGTCACTTACAGGCGAGAATGTGGAAGCACCGTTCCTGCTAGCGGCCCGTGCCATCCTCCTGTCGATAGAATCAGGTACTCTAGACCCCGAGAAAGCGGGCAGCGGCGTCAGCTACGGCGATAGAGCCTTGCGCAGAGTGAACAGCTCTAGTCGTCTGAGTTTTGGGAGTCTGAGTGGGGCACGGCGGCGGGGAGCTGTTAAGCTCAAAGTAAAGAACTGGATTCCTGGATCTAAATGTTGTTGAAACAGAGTATTTAGTCAGGCAGTTGTTATGCAAGGTAACGCTGATGGCTCTGCTATCTATCCCAAGCCTGATATATTTGACGTTGTCTTCTTATCTTTTAGCAACTTGTATAACACCGTCCCTTCATTCCTCATCCCCATTTCGACCAAGTTATACCCACTCTTCCATCATAATTCGGTTCACTTCGTAAGTGCAACACTCAAGGCTCTCCGCTTTATCATGTCTGATATACTCCTTCAGTCACATGGAGATCCTTTTTTTCTTCAACAGTCTTAACTACATTTTCACTTTTTCTCACCTCATCTCAGTAGACCATCTGCACATCATCTGCATGCACTCCTAATTCATCGTTGCTCTCATCTAGTATTGGATAATATGTACAAGTGACCTTTGGAATTATTACTATCTCTGCCTTCGTTTTCTATCCATACGAACGCCGTTGTATCTCCATTCTTCTGAGGGTTCTATCCAGGTCACCTTATGTGTTTCCGGGACGAAAAGTCTTCTAGTGACTTAAGATATCCGTATCGGGGATTTCCCATGTGCATGAATAGCCGGAAAGAGGACTGTGGAGTCTGTCTTCTTGTGCTTTTCTTGTGCTCTCATACGCCTCTTGCCACTCTTCATCGGAAAATGGGCCCGGCGAGCAACCGTTCCAGCGAGCTCCTCTTGGTATCTAGTCCGTGGTGTCCTGTGGAAGTGGCGTGTAATCTATCAAATGACTGCCCAATGGAATGTCTGGCTGCCGCTACAGCTTTCGATCTTGACTGACAGGATATTCATCGCACACATGTCGGGCTGACACGTAGGCTATAACCATGTGAAGCTATAATATTAGACTGTCTACTTATTCCGGGGCATATAACCTTTCTTATATCGATGGTTCGCCCTCGAAGAGAAGCTTATGAGGTCCAGTTGAGATATCGGTAAGACCCTCTTCCCCCATGCTTCATGCCTTTTTTCACTATCTAACATACTGTCTTTGACATGCGCTTTTTCACATTGTTTCTTAATCGTCCACGCATTATCTCTTTCTACTTCGTCGGGTGCCCTTTCTTCAATGGTGGCAAATACAACCTCTACAGCACCTCCTGAAATCACCACTGGTTCAACATCTTCGGAGGTATCAATAACATCGACTGTGGACCCATCATCTTTTTCATTTTTCATCCGTGTTTTCTTCTTCCGTCGTCACTGAGCAAGTATCTTCGGGGATAGCGAGAAACTTGAGTGTGGTAGGTTTTATCACCCAACACTTTGTGTGGACGCTTTTTGAGACATCTTTAGTCTAGTACAGACTCTAGTAGACCTGTGGCGAACCCGACCGTGCCAATCCTGGCCTCTAGTTCTTTCGTCTCATCTACTAAGGCGTCCGAGTCCACCACCAGGTCAAGAGTGGTGACTGTAGTTTCGAGTTCTGCTAGTATTGAGTCCCTGTCTATGTCAACGGCTGCTGCTCTGTCCTCTTCCATCCCGGTTCCGACTTCATCAAAAACAACTCGCCTGTTATTTCTTTGGCAGACCAGACCCCGATGTTCGTTCTCCAAGCGCATCCTAACAGAAAATGTGAACTATCTAATCAAATTTACTTCTATACTCTAGTATGTCTAGTAACAAATCATCCAGCTCCCATGAAGCTGTTTCTTCGTCACATACATCGTCACCGGTAGTGTCGACAAAGGCTGCCTCTCCATCGCTGTCGTCCACCCATTCGGAATCTCCTCCGGCTCCTCCAAGCAGTCCGGTTCAGCCTCCTGCACCAACGTCAAGCAAGCCTACCAGTTCTAATGCCACCCCGAGTTCCACGTCTTCTCATGGTGTACAGACAACTACCTCAGGTAAGCTATTGGCGTTATCTGTTTTGTTCCAGCGTTTAAATACTTGTTTAGTGATTGTGGTTAAAGGCCCCTGAGTCAAAGGACAAGTACGATTACCCAGCCTGCGGACACCACTTTGTCGAGTGCCATAGCCATTACTTCGACAAATTCTGATGGCGCAAAAGTTGTTACAACTCCCGCACTGGTCACCTTTATGAGTACCTCGACGGAATCGAATGGAGCTCTGACCACTGTCACCCATGTCGTTGCAAACCCTCCCAACTTAACAGGTACCCAACAACTATCGTCCGCTAACGGGTCGGTCATATATACTCTTCGTTATGGATAGCTTTCTTACTAAATCTCGCAGACCTCTGCACAAACAAGGAGTCCTTGCTGGAATTTGTGTTGTGGTTGGAGTTGTAGCTGCAACTATAGTCATTGGCCTAATCTTCTTCATTCGTCGTAAACGACGTCTCGATCGGCGTAGACGATGGCTGGCTGGGATGCAGCAACAGCGGCCGTCGTCATTATCAGGCGATCCTTTCCGTGACCCTCAAGAGTCATATCAAGGGCCCGCAATGCGGTCTGTAGGAACTGCTCGCGAGAGTCATTGGGATCAAAGCAGTAGCGGATCACCCTTGGTCATGCAAGAACCATTGTCCCATGAACAACGCAACATCTTTGGTGGTGTGTCGCTTGTCCCTGACCCGTACCCCGCTGTCCATGTTATCAATTCACCGGAGCAAGAACGATATGAATACCCTCATGCTCGTCTCGCATATACAACAGATTCGGCTAGCCCAATGGCACCTTTCAAAAGACAATCTATGACTCCTTCGAGTCCTTCAATCTATCCTGCGACACTTCCTCCCGATGATAACGAGGGCCACGAGGCCAAGGACTACATTCCAGAACCTGTACAACAGGAGCCCGCATCACCTGTGTCACTGTCAACTGTTCCACCGAGGCCACCCCGCTCCCACCTCCGAGAAAGCGCTAAGATCGGTCGTTATGGGGCACCCCTTACTCCACCTGAATCTAATTCATCGCACAACTCACAACCTCCGAGCCCCATTTCCGAGCCAAATCGTCCCCAGGAATTTTTCACTCGACGTACCATTTTAGACGTGCGTCTTTTATCTTAACGCTTTATCTTTAAATTTGACTAAATTGTATTCTTAGGTTCGAAATCGATGAATCACGAGATGATGATACCGATATGTATTTATAGCTGCAGCGAAGGACACAAGTCTCCTTTAGCCTACCTCCTGGAAGAGTCACATCGTTAAGGATATGTAAATTAACTAAGTGCATGATGTATTTATACATATAGCCTCCAAGGGTAGCCCATTCTCGAGTTTGGTGTTATGAAAATACATGTTTACAGGAACAACTTTAATTCATATGTACTGATGAAGGTGACATTTGATTCATTTCTTGTTAGCGGCTTCGATAATGCGCTTGGTGTCCGTTACAAATCCGTAGCCCTGACAGTACGGCATCAGCTCCACTTATCCCACAACCGTGATTTGTTTTTTGACTTACATTCCCACTGTTATAGATTACATTCTCAAAGGCTCCCTCGGGAGACGTTGTTGCCGTTGCATCGTCGAGAACAATGCAGTCGTACCCGCGATAATAAGCGTCTACGAGGGTGCCAAGCACACACTGCGGATTTCTTATCAATATCCACATGAGAAAAGTGGAACGGTAGTCAGTTACCTGGTCAGTGTTAACTCCCGCAAATATCAAAGTCGTGATTCCATTTTCCCTGAGGAATAGGTCCAATGCAGTTTGGTATCCCCAAATACCGCTCATACTTCCAGAACATAAACGGTTGGTTTCAATTCAATTGTAAAGTCGGAAAAACCAAATGCCCTTACCGGTTCTTGTGAACCCAAAAATCTGTGCCTTCTTTGGCACCTTTGAGATACTCAGCTTGCAGGGGTCCATAAAGCTCAGAATTATACGCATCGCGCATTAGGAGACGTCCAAAGTCGCCAGGAAGCTGAGATCCAAAGCCTCCGCCATTGTGCTTCCTGAAGGAACGTACCAAAGATGGCGGAATGGTTTTGAGTTCATGGTCCGTCAAACCCCAGTTCCTGTAGGAGAAATTATTTATGAAACTTGTCCCACGATAGGCTGAGATACACGGAACGGATAAAAGACATACACCCAGAGGATCTTGGACCCTAAGGAACGCAACGGGGGTACGACGTTCATGAGTGGCTCAACGCATGCCAATCCTTTTGTGTGCACACGCAAGTCCGGGTGGAGAAAGAAGCTATAACAAATATATTATTATCTTTGCAAAAAAAGGACGTATATGAGGCAGATCGCTTCACTTTTGCATATCAATGACCACGAGGGCTGTCTTAGCTTTATCGACGCGTACGACACGATCACCATCGACTGGAATGTCGAGCTGTGTGGATTTAAGTGGAGGGGGACTGTAGGCCGAGTCGCTGGATGTCTCTACTTCTGCTATGTCTGGTAAATGGGTTTGACGCGAAACATCGATGAGGCCGGAGGTATATTCGACCCAGAAGTCGGTATCATTGCCATACTCGACAGCATTTGGGACGCGCGGGCGGGTAACCATGCCTAATATCGGGGTATCGTGAGTGGGGACTCTTTGCCCGTCCGTGAATGCTGCTGGCGGCATGGGCTCGTGTGGAGCGAAAGAGGAGTACACTAGTTCAGAGTGTTAGTTGTTTCTTTAGGGTCTACGGGCGGGCTTCCTTCATCAGTTGACTATCATATAGATTGGCAATGTTAGGAAACCGAAGATTAACCATGTGCACCAGACATATTTTTCTATCTCATCTCATACTATTTATCTCACAGTTCCAGAGCAGCAGATTATCTACGGATGAGATAACGGGCCGTACCGACACCCGTGGGGTCGCCCTCTTTGAACATGCGAAACAGTTGTCATTTTCCTCGGTCTGAGTAGACCGTCCGATTGTGTATCAGCAGGGAATATATATTCACGAGGCAAGAGATATTGATGAGCAACTATGGCACACACTCATAGCAGTATCTAAAAATAGCGACCGTCGATTGCTACTGATAGTACCAGCCTTATACTAGAAACAGGTTTTGTCAAAGATCGTTGGAGCTATACTGTCTATATACTGTATGAAGTTTGCCTCAAGATAGAACCACTATTTACACCCAGCTTCTCTTACACAGGCCATGATATGGCACTTTAACTTTAACTTAAAGTAAAGCGATGTCACTACTTTTAAAGCAGGAGTTTCTAAAATAGATCTAGGTACGTATCTATAAATAGCCCATGTCATGAAATACCCACAACAGGTTTTGTCATGGAGAGATTGAATAACGAATAACCTGGTTAGGCGTTAACAACACGTAGTACAGTACACTATGACAGTCCAAACAAAACTTATTCAAAATCATTTGTAATTAATTCACTGTGGCTTGAAGTTGAATTGTCACATTTATATGCGGCCTATGATTCACAATGACCTTTAAATAGTACAAAATTCTCTACTGAATTTTAAATTATGAAAAAACTGAGCAAACTGAATAATATCAAACCAGAGCATTTGCGGCAGCCTGAGAGCGAGCGCCTAAATCAACAAGTTACACGATCCGCGAATTTGGAAGGAACGAACTAGGTGACACCAAAAAAAAACCATGAATCGAGAAAGAGGTTGGTCGAGAGAAAGGGAGAGATACGATGTATCCTCTTTCATGAAAGTATGTGGTTCTGTCGCTCTTTGTGTTTGATGGTTAGCGTGCATTTAAAGTTCGTTATGTACAGGGGGTTCGTAATTAGTCGTGAGCGTGTATAGATAGTTTGTAAGTACATCTATTGAGGAATGCATCATTAGGTCCTTAGGTTTGTGATGTCCCAGCTTTCTGCAAGTTTAGGATTGTAGAAATGTACCGGGTGTAGGGGGTATTAGTGTAACAGTGTATCATTGACGAGATTGTTACTTTGGAAGTCGACCGAGGTCTTATAGCCCACCTGTCTGCTCAATTTGATATTGATAATCTATGCCGAGACTGAATTGACCCATATTTCGAACATAGAGAAAGCAAAAAAGCAAAATCAGAAATAAAATTCGAGAAAATTGGAAAGGATAAGTGAATTGTCACTCACGCCAAAGATAGGTCGCGAATAATCTTCTTCATCTCTTAAATCCGACTTGCTAGAGGTGGTATGCTGTAAGCGCTGGCGTAATCCAGGGTCCAGCCTATCATCCAGGGATGTACTATCGTTCGAGTATACAGACGCGTCCGAGGCTGCCCTGCGTTCTATCAACGGTTCGCCCGATATGTCGTTGTAGTTGCTCGACTGCGGCGGGCCATGTCCATGTGAGGACGAGTACGCCGACGAGTATCGAATTGGATTTAGGCTCGAATTAGGTAACTGAGAGATATCACCACTGTCAATTAATCCCGAGTCGGTGCAAATCAGAGGGATGTTCCGAGACGCAGGATTTAGCAGCGATGTTCGATGATATGAAGCCAACAGCGGCTCCAAATTGCCCTTGACGCTGTGATCCTGAGAATGACTACTAGAGCCGGTCTCAGCTAGCGCCAGCCCACTACGGGAGACGTACCCTTCTCTCGTGCCAGAGGGTACGATGTAATCGACATTTTCAAACGGATTCAAAGCAAACTCGCCAATTACACCTACTAGCGAGCGATCGTCATGATGTACGGCGGAAACGCGGCAGTCTGACGGAAGGCTGCTCATGGAACGGATTTGGAACGGGTCCTCAGTAGAACCATATCCAGAGTGATGCAGGCCCGTAGCAGTGTGGTTGTCGTCGTCGTCATCATCGTCTAAGGGAGCGCGATATAAGCCTGCCGCTGCGAGGCTGGCTGATACCGCTGTGTTATGTTCTAGACGCTGAGTTCGGCGTCTTCTCCGCATTGCGAAGATTACCCAAAGAATGATGGAGGCAGCGGCAAGACCGGCCAGAACGAATACACTGACCACAGCGCCCACGTTACTAAAAAAACTGAATCAAAGTAAAAATAATAAGTGGGGCACGGAAAAAAAAAAGGAGATATATGACGAACGAGTTCCCCTTGGAGGTGCCATTATCCGGGCTAAGAGTTGGATTCGAATAAATTTCAGTAACAGTGACGACAGACCCATCCGATCTGGTGGAGGTGGAAATCTGGGTAATTTCCAGTGGAGCAGTTGTTATGGTGACCCCTTGGTTATCAGTCGTGGTAATGAAGACGCGACTAGAAAGTGTAGATAAACTGGAGGCAATATGAAGAACACCAAGTGAAGCATCTTTTAACGATTCCTCTTGTATGGATTCTGAGACCATTGAAATGGGGGTCGAAGAGGTTAGCAATGGAGTCGAGGTACTGAGTCCCGTGATTAAGACCGTAAGATTAGGAGGTATAGATCTGTTTAAAATAATACACATCAATGACATATTCTATGACATAAGTAAAAAAATACAACTCACGGTGTAATCTCAGGAACGCAGACGACAAGGGAAAGGCAAGGGAAGATGATGAGAGTGATTGAATGTCAGAAGCGGACGACGACGACGAGAATGAAGAAGATACCACTTCAGATGCACTCGAGGAGGATGCAGGCACAGCAGATTCCGCTTGAGATATTCCTGAAGCAGAAGACGAAGATATAGAAGATGACTCTATTGGCGTTGAGGATGATGGAGTTGATACAGGGTCATGACTAAAGGTGATCGAATGCGACGAAGACAAGGAAGACGGCCCGGATGTAGTTGAGCTTGGTCCAACTCCTGTGGATGTTGTAGAGGAAACAGAGGGAAACGAGACAGGAGTAATCGGGGGTCCGGCGAAGATGAAGGCACGATGGGCGAACTTGAGCTGATCACTGGGGGTACGACCGAGGAGAATGAAGAAGCAAGAGAAGAAATAGAGATGGCTGAATGGGATGAGGATGGAGAAGATGGCGATAATGGAGGCGTGATTGAGCTTGGAGTGTCATCTAGCGTTGTCGATGAGGCGTCGGAAGATGATGGTGTAACGACTGGTGTATTCGTAGCGGAATAAGATGACAATTGTGTTGAAGATGAGCTAGTCAGGGGAGAGGCACGAGTAGAAGCAGCTGGAAACGATGAAGAGGATGGAGATACTGGAGGAATGGTAGGATTCGAACTCGCCATTTGATGGGCGGAGGACGTGAGTGAGACCGTGAAAGAAGACGGGGAGGTCTGGTCGCTGGTATATTCAAGGTGGAAGATGGAGGCTCTACTCGTGTTGTACAGGAAGAGGATAACTTTGAAGATGAAGGAGATCTAGGCGAAGGGGATGCTGTAGTAGTTGAACTCGAACTCGGTGGTGGCGCAGATGATTTTGAAGGAGGTGGAAACGAAGTCGACGGTAACACTTGCGGAGACGAAGACGGCGGTGGAGTAGAAAACCCAGAAGACAGAAGAATGGAAGATGGTGATGTAGAGGATGAAAGCTCCGGCAAGGGAGGTGCAGAGGAAGAGGAAGAGGAGGGCGACGGCGGAGGTAGCTCAGCAATTCCAACTGAGCTGGGAGAAGTCCTGATCGATGTGGTAGAAGATGTCGGGGCAGAAGAAGTGCTGGATAGAATACGAGATGTCGACCCTATCAAAGTTATAAATGTAACAGAGGATCTGAAATATCGTGCGTTAAGATATAGAGCCAGGCAACAAGATGGGAATTAGAAACTCACGTAGAACTAGAGACGGAAATAGTAGTGACATTAGTTATAGTAGACATAAAGAAAGAAAAAAAGTTGAGGGCGTAAGTAATTTATGCGTTCCTCATTGGACATGGATTGGAGCTCACATTATGGTACAGTCCCAACACGTTTTATTTTTTAGTTGGAGTTTTCTCCTGGCAAGCCACGAGGAGTGTCGGATGCGTCGCACCTGCGTCATCACCCGAAATTCTTCACCATCAACTTTGCGTCAACGGCTATAGGTTTCATACAATTCCCCGTATATTCCACGGACCTGTATTTTGGCCCTGTAAGTATTCGAGTGGAGCAGCTGCTCCTCGGTCTTCCAGGCACATATCCCGCCGGAATCAAACTTCAAGTCAATGAGAATTTTGAGGAATATGTCGGCAAAGGCCCCGTGCTTGCTCCATGTCAGCATGGCTGTATGCTTCAGCCTCCGAAGTTACCAGAGATTGGTAGATAAATAATAATCAGACAGCCTGAAGAACTGCTGAAGTGGTTTCTTTGTGATCTCCTTTACGAAAAGAAATGCACATTTGTACCTTCTATTATCGACGGTTAAAATACAGTCTGTGGATGAAAACCTCTAGACTCACCGAGCTATTGAAGGACTATTCCCCAAGGGCCAAGCGAGCGTCATAAACAAGCGACATACACTCCATGTTCACCACCATGTCCTTTCTTCGAACTCCAATACCTGCATTTGTCCCATAACGGTTTCTTCGAGCCTTGCAACTCTCCTCACCATCTCTGCAGATATTAACATCTTGACCTTTGATTACCCGTTCAACCAGTGCTTTAGAATCTGAAAGCCGTCTGCGCCGTCAAGATCTGGAAGCTTGCAAACTGTAGACGGCGACGCGTGGCCCTCTTCATGATTTAGATATCTAGCTCCGACTTTGAGATAGGAATAGGCTAGAGACCCAAGACTGCAGGCACAAGTACTGATGTGAAGCAGTCACGATTTAGGTGGAGTTCAATAATGCGAGTGCGCTATGGACAGTAGCGTGGCTGAGATTTGTTCTTGAATCTTCACATTTGAACATGAGTTCGGCCATAAGACATGGTGGTCGCCTTTCAAGCAAGTCACATACTCCTTCTACAAATACCAAGCCCTCCGCCGACCATCTCCCCTTGATCTCTCCGCCACCGTTGGTACCTGGCCCAAACCTGACCTTTATATCTCGAACATGTTTCTTTTAGGTTCTGACAATGCAGTCCGACAAAGACGAGATCATTCTGAATCCCCATGCCCTTGACAAAGACCCTGTTAAATCGCCCCATATTTCTATAGATATCAAACATGATAATATCCCGGACTCTGAACCACCTCCGCCCCCATTTGCTCCATACGAGCCAGAATTCTTTGTCTCGAGCGACGGCGACGTGATCTCGCACGATCACCACCTGAATGAAGACGGTGAGACACGGCTCTGAACTCTTTCTCTACTCCATGCCTAACAATTTCATTAAGGCGAGGCCCTCTACCGTTTCCTTCTCGCCCAATCTGCCATTCCTCCCACATATCTTCTCAATATCCTTGGTACCCACAAGGAGCGCCGTACCCGCGTCGTAACTCGTACCAACAATGGCACCACCACTCAGCGCACGGAGAACTACACTGTCACCATCACTGACTTCAGCTTTCACATAGACCTTACCTCTTATATCATCCATGGCCCCGTCTTTTGGTCCCATCCAGATGAAGCCGCTGCTTACCGCGGCCTCATGATCCGTCAGGTTAATACACCTACTAGAAGAAAGGCCACCAACGATGAGATCAACGCCTTCAAATCAGAGGAATATACTCGCTTAGACGCCGGTCTTGCTCCATGGCAGCATCCCGATGGTTCAATCAGTTCCAACCGACAGCCATCATCCAAATCCCCGAGAGGTTGGGCAGATGAATATGCAGCCAGTCCAAAACTACTCAAGGAATTTGTTTATGAAAAGGTGTGTAAGCACCTGCAATCTTTACATCGTTCTGGTATCGGATTTATGGCGTCTCTAGGTCATCTATGGATGGAACACCTCCAAGCTCACCGAAGCCATATCCGGTGCCATTGTACAAACTTCCTACACTGGCAATGTTCAATCTACATTTACAACTTCAAACTCCAAGATTTCTATTCGCCCAGATAATCGCCTATCTCGCACACTTTCTTCCACCTTCTACAAAATCCTCCTTATCATTACCCTCATTTATCCATTTATCTGGCTCTTCAAACGCTTTGGAAGCCGTGGAGGCGGCCGATGGGAAGTTGTCGGTGCCGCATATGGTTTGAAGCACGTCGAAAACCTGGACTCTCCCCGGAAAGCTCAGAAATCCAGCTCGAAGTCGACGAAAGCACGACGGCAGATCCATGTCGCACCCCCGTGTTATAGAAACAAAGCACGGCATGCAGAAACTTACTGGATACCGCGAAGGTGAATGGTTCAAAGAATGGGAACCCGTTATCAAACGATGCGCAGCAATGCGGTTGACATCTTCCGAACCGCTCAGGAATATCAGAGAAGCGCCTGCGGATCCTATGAATGCCCTTGAAGGCTACGCTCCAGAAAATCTGGAAGGTTATTAATGGTCTTCATAGGTCCGAATGTATACTATACTTTGATAGCAACACACTTGTGCTTTGTTTGGTTCTTGCCGAAATATATTATCATCAACTCGAATTGCTGCGGCTCACAGGTATGAGTCAGATAAGAACACGTCGCTCTAAAGGGACACGACAACAAGCCTAGAATAAACACGGCTTGGACCAGTGCCTGAGCATACTGTAACTGCACATCCTCAGGTTGCAACTTTTGGTTCCATTCTCTACTCCGACGATCACTAATCACAATCACCAAAGCGCCGGCGACCTTGAAAGAAACTAAAGCCAGAGTTATGATCCTAGAGAACATTGCGGCAGACGACAAGAAGAAGCTCAGCGCAAAGTACAACGATGATATCAGTGAAGCAGAGTATGGTGGTTCTAGCAGCTCCGAACATCAATGGTATGAACGAGCGAGACCACCTTCTGGTCGATCTGAACCCTCGAGAACCTCCTCCCGAGTTTGCACCTTATCAAGCAGAGCATTTCGAGGTCGGATACGACGACATTGTATCGCATGACCCGCATCTCAACTCTGATGGTACGTGAATTAAGAAATTTTGCTGCCTCATTTCTGACTTATTTTTTATAGGCGAGGCTCTCTACCGCTTTCTGCTGACCCAATCTTCTTCATGCCCCATCTACCGCCTTCAATGCAAAGGCACCCACACCGAATCACGCACGCGGTGGGTCTCTCAACGCGATTCCCAAGGCCGCACACGCAATGTCCAGGAGACCTATAACGACAACATCACCGACTTCAACTTCTGCATCGACATTATCCCCGGTGATGTCGATGCGTCTCTTGAGCACGATGAAATACGTGGGAGGGCGAGGACCGTCGAACCGGTGCAGTGGACTGTGCCGGATGACGAGCCGGCATACAGAGGCAAGATGGTGCGCGAGTACGAGGTCGAGCCGTACACGAGTACTAGCGACCAGGTGTCTACAAGGGCCGAAGAGTGGAACGAAAGCGGACGACGGCGCGCGCGTCGCAAAGAAATCAAGCTTTACGACACATGGGCTGCTGCGCGTACTGCACAGGGATACCCCTCATGGGTGCGCCAGCACGATGTCGAGGGCGGGATATTGCAGGACCCAGCCTTAGCCTCGGTCTCCGAGAAAGATACTCTCAAATCTTCTAAAACCCTGCGTCAATGGGCAGACGAATACTGCGCAAGCCCGAAACGCCTCAAAGAGTTCGTATACTCTAAAGAGGCTTATGGATGGAACATGCAGCAGCTCGAGCGCGCCGTACGCGCCACCATCCAGAGCACGCCGTACAACGGCACCCTCACCGTTGAGCTCACACCCCACAACACCAAGATCTACGTACGGCCCGACAACGCCCTCTCTCGCATGCTCTCCAACAAATGGCTCAAATTCCTCTCCATCATTCTCCTCATCTTCCCATTTCTTGTGGTTGTACAAACGCTTCCACCCGCGCGGCGGAGGCAGGTGGGAGGTATGCGGTGGCGCATATGCGCTCAAACAATGGGTGCCCGTCGAGTCTGAGGAAGACACTCTAGCAGCTGCATCCGAATTCAGCTCAACTCCCACCAACAGCCGGTCCACCACACGCGACGACCTCCCATCTTACGAGGACGCCGCCAGCACAGGCGCAGGTGGCCCCTCGGCCCTTACCCGCAGCCTCTCAGGCCCCCAGCGCTCCTCCCGCCGCTTCATGCAAACACCCACCGGCCCCAAAAAAGCTTGTTTGGCATCAAAGAGGGCGAGTGGTTCAAGAGCTGGGAAGGCGCGATCACCCGTGCCGTCGCGGGCAGATACCAATCCGACATCCCTCTCCCCAGGAACGCCTGGTCGACCATCCAAGCTCGTTCCTTGGACGGGTACAACGACGCGCCGCATTCGCCTTTGGTCAACTTTTGAAAAGTATTCGCTTATCTGCGTTCGTCCAGCTTCTCCTGGTTTCCATCCGCCTCCGTTCACTGTCGATCATGTACTCCTCACGACTATGTCTCTTGCTACCCACTTATGCCCCACACATCTATTTTGAACATGGTTAGCTTTTATCTATTTATATTACAGTTTTAGCCTCTATATATGTCCAACAGTTGTAAAATCTCTATCTCTTAGCACATAGCACGCTCTATTTTTACCAAGATCTATTTTGACACCAGTACCAACACCAAATCTTGAGCTTGAATGATCTTTCCATTCCTTTGACAAAACAAGTTTTTGTATTTGCGGGATCCAGGCGTTCAGCGTTCAATAATTAAAATAAAAAATTGCCTTCGCAAGGCATGCATGGCAAAATTGATGGCAAGGAATGAGAAAAAGAAAAGAAAAGAAAAATGCGGAACATTGTCGGAGGTGTCAGGTGGGTGGGAAGGAGATTGGAGACACCACTGAGCAGTTAGGAAAGATGGCAGTAGAATACATTTGTGGAGGGCTGTGTTTATATTGTGTAAAAGAAAATGGGAGGTGGATCGGGAATGTGAAATCCGAATAAAAGAGAGGGAAGGAAAAGAGAAAGAAATAAAGGAGAAACGCGAACCCTTTTCCTTGGTCAAACTTCGGCCTTTTACTCTACATACAAACAAGAAAATGGTTTTTGGCAGCGCACGGAATGAATAAATTCAAAAGTGATTAAGTAAAAAAAAAGTTCGAAGGCAGAAAAACTTTTGAATAGGCCATTGTAAACGCTGAAGTGAAGTGAAGTGAAGATTGAGCGGTGTTAATGACGATGACGACGATGATGGTAGTGGGGTCAGGGTTGGCGGTAGATGATGATAACGATGTTGGCAATGATGATGGTATCGAGTGTTGAGAACATGAAAGTTGTATCAGAAACAGAGATCCGTTTGGGCAGCGTTCGCAGGTAATGACGGTGGTGGGCGGCGAAGATGACGAAGATGCGAAGTGATAATGATATGAAACGAGACAGATGGTATAGATAAGAACAACGCCCGTCCAGAATAGTCGTGTAAACTGAAAAGAAATGAGAAATTGTCCTAATCAATGCGCTCGAGGTTGGCGCAGATTAGTGCGCATTGGTCCCCGCTGATACGACCTCGCATGCGATAGTGGCCGCACCTCCTCCGTGAGCGTCGACGTCCGAGCCGATTCGTAGCGTTCCGACTCGGACTCCTCTTCGCCCTCCAACATAGCTATCGCAGTCTCTAGATACCACATATTCTTCTTGATAAAATGCACCACCACCGTTCCACCCACGCGATGCCCTTCATACCGCGCCTTGCGGCCCTCCCGGTGCGTCCACGCATACTCAGGCGTCATGGGACTCCCTAAATCAATACAAGCAAGAAAAAAAAAAAAGGACGGCAAACGTCATACGTCAACGTCAACATGCTGTGCATACCAAAAATGGAGATAAGAAAGGGAAATAGCCACGCACCTTCGCGCAGCAGAGACATGGCACTGCCTTCCACGAGAGCCTCTACGCTATGCGTTGTCGATAGATCGGGCAGAGGTGGTGAATATCGCGCGCCAAATGTCGATACGCTCGAAAGACCCCAAGCAGCGGGCGTGCCTCCCAAACCGATCGACCCCACCGTGGGCGTCGCGCCCAGCACAGGCGCTTGTGCAGCCTTCTCCTGGTCCGCCACCATCGCGTGCTTTACTCGCGTAACCTCAGATGGGAATAAATAGCCGTGTGAGTATCTGCCAAACAAAGATTTTCGAAAGAAGTCAGCTTCTATCTGTGTTTGATGCAATATGCCCGAAGGGTCTAAACAGTAAAAGAAAAGAGAAAAAGACTTACACGGTCCCAGAGCGTGGATGGTCGTAGATCCAACAACGTTCGCTCGTCCATCTGACTTCCGACGCTCGAGGATGCATGCGCATCCATTTGGCGGTCTGTTTGTCCTCCGCACCCCAGGTAAGCGTTTTGACAGTAGGATCCTTTGAAACCCAATCGACGAGACTCCAACTCAACGCATACAGCTCGCCAGCCATAAATATATGGAGGCGGTTCGTGACCAAATACCCCCAGTAAACCAAAGGGTCATCAGACGGGATAGCCGATGCCGTGAGCTGATTGGAATTCGGGAGCGTGGTCGTTGAAGGAACTGATGTATTCGAATTGGCCGTCTCATCATGATTACTGTGCTGATTGGCCTTATCCGACCGCGTTTCTGGGTGTAGCTCCAGGCGCAGCCTGGCTTCCAGTTCAGCAAGCATCACGAACGAATCGTCGTCGACCTTGACCACGAAGTCTGGCCGAACCCAAGGTTGAGGCTTTCCAGAACCAACGTCCTGCCACGCCAGGAATGGGTCATGAGTCGCGAGTGATGGAGGCGTAGAAGTAAAATTTGAGTAAGAGAAGCTCGGTGGGGGTACAGTGGACGGTTTATACACGGGTGGTACCCATGCGTTGATGGCGGCCCAGGAAAAGAACGTATGACTTTTGCCGTTGTTCATGTTCTCAGCAATAGGGAGAATAATTAAATCGTTATACACTGAAAAGAGAGTTGTTAGACGCGTCTGAAACCAAGAAAAGTAGTGATACTTACTTTCCATCTCTAGCTTTATTCTACGTTCCCAGTTTTTGCTCGGTTGACCCAAGACGAAACGGACGATAGTGCGCGAAGTGCTAAGACCATCGTCGCCAGCACCCGCGCCGTCTCGACTGCGGGGATGGCTGGCCCAAGTTGAGCGCATTAACATGCGACGCTCAAAAGATGACGCAATAGAGAAGACGCCGACAAGGACGCCGGCAGGGGGCAGTCTATCGAGCTCAGTATGGGGAAAGGGGGACACGGGCTGACCATTAGTATAATTAGGATAGATATGGGGCGAATTGAGTGGTAGTGGACGATCGAACGGAGGGGCTAGGGAGGGAACGGAGCAGTAGGCGCGCCAGGGCAGAGGCTCTTTATCCGGATTGAGGACATACATGAGAAGGAGTGTGAGGGATATAGCAAAGATTGAGAATAATATAAGAGTCAAAACCTTTTGAAGGGGGGGGGGTGGTCAAAGATTAGAACAGACTGAACAAAAAGCGCAGCACTTACGATGGTGATGGGCTGACTGGGAAAGAAGGGATGTCGAACGAGACGTCGCAGCCACCTCCTTGCGAGTCTTGCTGGACGCCATCCTCTTTCCTCCCTGCGACGAGCGGCGACAGACCACCACGGCCGCCTGCCCTGTTCTCGCCACCACAGATGCCTGTTAGGGTGCTCCCTGAGCAGTGGGGAGTGGGGCTCCTCGCTGTCTGACTCGGAGGGACATGAGGGCGACTGGGGGTAGAACTGGGGCAAGGGCGAAGTCGAGCGGGATGGAGCTGGTGTTGAGCTCGCTGATGAGCGGGCGCTGGGAGGGAAGAGAAAGTGGGAGTGCTGGCGGGGGATGGGCTTGAGATGTTTATGGGTGGAAATGAGTGTATTCTTGCGGTGTCCTCCGAGTCCGGTACTATCTGTACTAGTAGTATCAGAGTCTGGCCTGTTGTCCATCCGAAGACGTGGTGGTCTGGGACGAAAGTGATATTGATTGTACGCCATGTATTTTTCAGTTGTACTAAGTATGTCTTGTCGTTGGTTGCCAAGTCCGGATCACTCTCGCCGTTGTTTATATTTACTTATTTTAACTTAGAATAGCCCCTCTTTATAAACCTTCTTCCAGCTAGATCGTTCTCGCAATCCATCCCAGAATGCCCCCACCTTCGTTCCTTTCTCCACATTCACCTTCTCTCGTCGCGCTTGCTCAGTAATAAAGTCCCTGGGAAATTGAAATCCGCCACCAATATGGCCTTCCAACTTGCGGACAATTGTATTTCCATCATCACTGTTCTGACCTCCGGCCAACTTCACTACACGGCTCAGCCAGCCTGCAAGATGCAAATCCGCAATCGAGAATTGGTCTCCTGCCCGTGACAAAATATGCCATCAACATCAACCCACGGCTACTCGACTGCGCAACTCACCGAGTGTATAGGGGCCGACCATCTCTTTGCTCAGCTGGGTAAACACCTGCGACAAGTTCGTTTCCCATGCTTGACGGGATGTCTTGTAGAACGCCTGTCGTTGTGCTCTGGCCTGCTCCCCGAGCTGGTTCTCAGGCGTCTCGGCGTCAGCCAGTACAGTTAAAATAACATTGATAGCCTCCAATTTATCCAACCACAGCTTCTTCACTTTGTCAGAAACTCGGGCAGTCCCTTGTTCCGCTTGGATCAAGTGGTCCGAGAGAACTTTCTGTCGTTGCGTTAGAGATGGGACAACTTCCTTTGCAAGCGCCCGTAGTGATTCGTCATCGCGGGCATTGACATAGTGCAACGTGTTGGGATTAGCTTCTTCTACATGCAATATGTCATCGATGATCACTTTGCACGAGTTTGTCGCCGCGATGGTAGCAGGCGTTAGAGAAGGTGCTGGCGCGCTGGATGTCGTTTGTGTGCGTGACAAGGCTGACCGCGATTTGTCTAGAAATTCTACGATGGTCTGCCAGCGGAGTTGATGAAATCATTCACCCGTCATAATCACGTATGGCTGACCTTTGTAGTATTCAATGCCTTGTATCGGCTTTCCGCCTCGTCAGTTAGAGAGTTTTCGTAAGGCACAAGCAATGCAGGCACAGTTGCTGTTCACGAGTAACGTGTAAATCTAAAATATGATACCGTACATTTAAACATACCTTTGGGATTCAGGCGAAGAAAGGTCAGATCGTAGTTTTCGCCTTTGCCTGGCAGCACAATCAATATCAGTACAGCGAAATGTAATGGCCAACGCAGCTGGAACCGAGTAACTGACTAAGATCAACCGAGCGAATGTCGATTTCATCCGATCCATAGCCTTTCTCCTCGCTGTAACGATTGTCAGAGCTATGCAGATTACTGGGGTCTTTTAGAATGAATCTTTACATGGTCAACAAGGCTGATGCAAACTTTTATTGAGCATTCAGGGGTTTGATAACGGCAAAGTTACGAGAAACGCACCGACTGCAGACCAGACGGAGATTGGAGAGTAGTAGAGAGCAGCCTTGGGAACATGAGCCATTTGTGTAGATTTCTGTGCAAGGTAAAAGTTAAAGCTGGAGTTAGGAGATGGAATGGACAGTCAGATGACGTCGACGGTGGGTCTGCGGGGGAGCGACGTATTTGTCCGTCTTTGGTGTACTTATACTATTACTACAACCGAGAGTCCTGCCCGTTCTCGCTTGTTCTCGCCTACAGCACGCTGAAAACTGAGCGGCCCCCATGGCCCCTATAAACGCCTTGCACTAACTGCGATCGATCTCTTACATTTATACATACACGTGACCTTTATTACTACTAAAATGGGCATCGAATGTACTGGAATAAAGGAGTCAGAACCACTTTAAATAGTCAGCGTTTACAGCGCCTACTCACTATCTAATCCATCTGTTTGACCAAATGACTGCTCTCAGGTAGTTTCCCTGTTCTCTCATTACTCCTCAACTAATTGCGCTTTCTGAAGACACGAGTTCTACGAGACAGACGAGAAAGTGACACTGTCGATATTTGACCGTGGCGCAGACCCGGCCCAAGTATCTATCAAATTCGAGCCTAGAAAGGTACATCAAGGACACCTCTTCATCTTATCGAGCTGAACTCGCTCTGATATCCAGTTTACATATACACATGGCGAGACATCTCTTGTTCTCGAACCATTGAAAGGACAGATTGACCCCGATGCGAGCGATTTCACAGTGGGCAAGGTGAAGGTCGAAGTCCGGCTCATCAAACGCGTTCAAGGCAGATGGTCTACTTTGGTCGGAGATAGCCCAGATCGTAAGCCGTTTGGCGCCTCTTTTGTCGCATGAAGGATCCTCATTTTGTGTTATGTCAAGCTTTATCCGCTGCGCCTATCGCAAGCACTTCGTCTGTGCCAGCTGCCCCCGTCGGCGTGAGGAAACCCAAGAAGAATTGGGAGGGTATAACCACCGAGATCCTCTCCGCAGACAAAGAGAAATCGACCGATGAGGATCCCAACGTCGGAGGAGACAGCACCCTCAACTCCTTCTTCCAGAAGATCTACGGCGATGCTGACGAAGATACTAAACGGGCGATGCTGAAGAGCTACCAGGAAAGCGGAGGCACAACTTTGAGCACCAATTGGGACGAGGTCGGAAAGGGTAAAGTCGAAGTCAAGCCCCCTGCAGGATCTGAGTGGAAGAAATGGAACTAGTTCAATTTTGATTCGAACGCGCGTCGTTCGAATCCCTCATGCTTGTCGTTGATATCCATTTTTACTATTGTCGGTTTTTTTATGTTTTTTGGTCGAATCTGCATGCTTTGCCTGTTTTCGTTGCGTCTCGTTTGTTGATACTGTTATCTGCTAAACGCATATCTTGTTCCCGTGATTCACACCAATGAGCCTTTGATGAACGGTTCTCATTTAGATTAGCATGCAAGTCCCGTCCAAAAACGACTGACATCAAATTCCTCCTATTCTCATGTCTCGTTTCACCATCATCGTCGCAGCCACCAAGGCTAACGGTATCGGCGCCAACTCGCGCCTCCCATGGAGACTTCCTAAAGAACTGAAATATTTCTCTGACGCCACCACCACCGCACCAGAAGGTCGACAAAATGTAGTCATCATGGGAAGGAAGAGTTGGGAGAGTATACCCAAGAAACACAGGCCGCTTCCCAGGCGCTTAAATGTCATAGTTAGCAGAAACCAAGACTATGATCTGTTCGTTGTATTCCTAATGCTCTCAAAACCTCACGCTTGACACCCTCAACATTTTTTCTCTGAGCAGGGGAACAACAGCAGGATCGGCTGTGCTCAAAGATAGTCTCGGGTCTGCAGTCTCACTTATAGATCCTTCAAACCCCGATGCCAAAAACCTGCACCGGGGATTCATCACAGGAGGGGCGACATTGTACGCGGAATCGCTGGCGCTCCCGCTCTCTCCAACGGAACCATGTGTTGACCGCGTCTTGATCACCCGCATCCTGTCCCCCGCGTTCGAAGACTGCGATGTATTCATGACCGACTTTGTGAAGGATGACCCGAAGTGGACACGATCACCACATGCTGATCTGAAAGAATGGGTTGGGTTCGAGGTGCCCGAGGGAGAGCAGGAGGAGAATGGTGTCAAGTACGAGTTCCAGATGTGGGTGCGGGAGTTATAGGTCGTATCATTAGAGGGAATAGCGCAATGATTGAATAAATAAATAAATGTCATGATCAACGTTTTTCAGTCCTGGTCGGGTTTACAAGCCGCTATAATAACTCCAGTCCAATCGGCGAAGCTATCCTTGACGCTACAACCTCAAAAGTCAGCAACCCAGAGCCGGTGTAATCCCGAACAAGAAAACGGACGACGTACCTGTTTATGCTTGGGGTTCTTTGAGCACACAACATACACCCTTCCCTTTCGTCTAACGACATTGCATCCATCACACATGACCTTAACAGACGACCGAACTTTCATCCCTCGCGAGAGTGCTGGTGTTTGGGACGCAAACGGTGTGACATGTTGATGGTGGTGGTGTGGCTGGTGTGTGGCCGGAAGCGAGGCCAGGCGAAGACGCGCGACCAGTGGGCGGCTGGATGAGAGCAGTGCGCGCAACATTGAGTATGTTTAGAGACTGAGCAAAAGTTTTGCGGCCGTCGTGGTTCACCTATGTCTCGATGGAATAACAGCGAATAGCACGTGATGTAATGCACAATTAGAGACCTCGGTCCTAGTTCCGACTTCCTTCGTCCGCTCAGCGCTGTCAGCGAAGATTCAAACACGTTCGGCTACTGCAGGTTCAGTTTTATCTTTCTGTCCTTCTGAGGCTAGGCCATATTTACCACCTATTCGCTATTCGGTGAAACCAGACCATATAAACCCAGCATAGATTGCATGATTCTCTCTTAATGCATACTAGATCCCCAGACGCACTTGCCATCCCGCACCTTGGCGGTCGGTGGGCTGTCATTTTATTCATATTCACACTTTTTGCTTTCGTCATAGAGAGTCAGCTAACCCAAGTGAGCTATGCTTTTTCCTCTTCAAGGACGTTAATTAATCGATGTATGTTTCGATAGTACGTGCAAACAAACCTCGGCTATCGCCAACCCTTCTTCATCTTGTGAGACGAAATTTGAAATACACTGCCGTATCCTGCTAAACAGCTGATAATCCATCGATTCTAGTTATCTCGTACATTCGTCATTCTCGATAATATTCCCTTTGCATCTTCTGTATCTTCGTGCTACCACCAATCACACTACTGTATCACTATTCAAAGGGCTTGGTCTTGCAATTTCGAATCACCTCGAACCTGGTCAGAAGTCCTCAGGCTCCAGATTCCCTCGCGCTAGATTCCTCAGACTCGTGCTCTGTTTAACGTTGGGCAGTACTTTCCCCGCATTGCTTTGGTTTCTGGCTGTATCATTAGCATCGTAAGTACTCTCGCATGTTTACTACGCATAGACTGTGCTCATCTGATTTTCAACTCTCAGCGTAAGCGACGTTACTGGTGAGTTGCTTCAAACTTCGAATCAACTCGTTATTCACTGAGCGCCCAATTATTCCAAGCTATATGGAATACCAATGCTTTCTTTGCATATTTAATCACTGTGAAACTCTTCAACCTAAAATGGGAATATAGACGTCTTCTCGCAGTTCTGTTAGCGACCCTAGGGACTGTCGCAGTTGTTTATGGCGGCAGTACGGCATCAACAGAGAAAGAACCTGTCGCTGGGAACCTTGCCACCTCCGCCGACATATCTCTCAAGCCCACTGCGCCGCTGCTGGGCAATCTTCTCACTCTCGTGGCATCCTTCGGATATGGGTTATATCAGGTGTTATATAAGATATACGCGGCCCTACCATCCGACCCCGAGGTCGCATCACATCTCGTATACGAGCAAATACCGGACGACGACGAGACAGTAAGCGCCAGCATCGACGTCGACTTAGAAGATGCCGTCTACCCCCTCCTTTCGGGTTTCATCCGAATCTCTTAACTTCGCTCATGGGTTTGTGCACTACCATGGTGTTGTGGATCCCAATCCCTTTCCTGCATTGGTCTGGTGCAGAGGTGTTCAGACTTCCGTCTAATGCTACGACCGCCCTTACTATCTTGGGTATCGCATTGTCCGGCGTGATCTTCAATGCAGGCTTCATGGTCAGTCTTTTACCAGTTCGAAGCGCATGAATGCCTTAGCTAAATCTGTATTTTTGAGATCTTACTGGGCGTATGGGGTCCGATCATCGTTTCCGTCGGGAACTTATTGACTATTGTTCTCGTCCTGTTATCCGACGTGAGTGTCTACCAAAACTAACATCGCATCACATTATCTCATTTTATTGTCATAAACTATAGATCATCTTCGGCTCTGGGATGGAGACTATCACCTTCTGGAGTTTCACGGGCTCTGGGGTGATAGTGCTCGCATTCGCCGTTCTGGCTTACGAAACGTTTACGAAGAGACCATAAATTTCATCTATCTTAAATTCCCGGAAGGACGCTTTTCGCATCACCTTCATTCATAATGATCATGCAACGACATATACCCATGCCCTCTTCCTCCCACATACTTCTATCTTATGATACGTCACGGTTAGATACGGAAAGATAAATAGATTGTACTGTTTTGGGAAATGCAATAAATCTATACAGAAAGCGATTACCTCACTCTTGCTGTTGTGTCTAGGGGTTATATGCTCCGATTCCAAAAATGCCAATATGTGTTGGATATAAATAGTTCTGAGATAACCATATTTGGATCATTCTGGACCTTGATGCAGATCTCGTTCATGAATCATCAGTTGAGAACGTTTCATGATTGGCCAGAAGCTTGGAATGACATAAGTGCTTGTATGTACTGAGCGACAAAAAATAGAGAGTAAGAGAGAAAGAACAATCGTAACACAGAAGAAAATTGACAGGAAATCATTAGATAGCATGAAAGAAAGGCAAACAGAGAAAATAAAATAAACCAGTCATCTCAAAAGACAGTACTACAGAAAAGATATACCCAATATGGAGTGCGAAAAGAATGAGGAAACAAATTAGATTACAAAGTCCAGGAGAATTTTGCTGTGCCGGACTGGGCCGTGACGTGCGTGGTGCAGTTGAGTGATGCAAAAGGGCTGAAAGCAAAAAGAGTGCTGGGGATGATGGGGGTGATGGGGTGATGGATGCCGAAGATGTATAGGGAGTGTATTAATGATCTGGAGCAAAAAAGGTACTTCATGGGTGGATATTCGTTTCTGTTGTGAGCCGATTGGTGATATATGATAAAGGATTCCAAGTGCTAGAATAGCCTCAGGGACGATGAGAGCCCAGGCCACAAGACTGGTGGGCAGTTATTATGAGTTATTCCTTCGGATCAACAAGAGCACACGCCAGCGTGTCGAGGGCACGCGGACGAGGTGTCGCTACGCTCCACACAGCCTCGAAACGACGGCAAGCAACGAGACTGGCTCAGGCAGTTGCCATTACACTGTACTGTTGACTCAGTTGGTCTATCGCAACATCGAGGCTTCGAACCAAGGACTCACCTTTTCCGTTTGGCCTTGGTCATTTCCTTTCGCAGTGCAGCACCGTCTAAAGGCTTAAGAAGCTCGAAAGCACAGAGCAAATCCTCAGAAACACTATTTTGTACTCAGCAGTGGCACAGAACAAAGAATAAGAAGTAGCACACCTCATACAAGCACCGTAATTGTCAAATTCTGATGAGATGAAGTCAGACCTGGAAGCATTTGACAGGTATGACAGGAAAACTTACCACCGCAATAATTCGGTGCACTGAATACCGTCACTAGCGTGCGGTCGTTCCAAAACTCGTAGCCATCTTCTACGACCATATGGGCACGGCATATAAGATCCATGTCGTACCGTACCAAGAACTCGTTGATGATAGCTTTGCCGAAACAATAACTAACGCCCCTTTCATTATCTTCCCAGTCTAATGCTGTATCTGAAGGATCCGACCAAAGCAGATCGTTGAGGAGTCCGTAATCAGGTACGTCAGTGGGGCGTTGAATGCGTTTAATGTCCTCCATGGAATGCAACGAAGGCGAAAGTCCTCCATGCACACAGAAGATCTTGGATGCCACAATGGCAGCGATAGGGAGGCAGTTGAAAACATCTATAAACGTCTTCCACGTTTTGATGTTACACCGCCGTTTGCATTCGTCGTAAAAGCCGTAAACTGCACGCTAATTAGGGCATATTTGACAAAGAAACACATAAACGTACCTCGTGTGACATTCGCACACTCGTGATTACCTCGAAGGAGGAAGAAGTTTTCGGGATACTTGATCTTGTAACATAGGAGGAGTAAGATAGTCTCGAGACTTTGTTTTCCGCGATCAACATAATCGCCCAAAAACAGATAATTGGCAGCCGGAGGGAAGCCACACATCTCGAACAAACGAATGAGGTCGGAGTATTGGCCATGCACGTCACCGACAATTTTGACGGGAGGCGATAGTTCAACCAATGTCGGTTGGCTGAGGAACACATCTCGCGCAGCAAGACATATTGCGGTTATTTCCGTATTCTTGAGGCAGAGCGACTTGCTAACTTTGCCTGTATAGCCAACATCGAGTAGGCGTTGAATCATGTCATCGACATCGAATTGCTTCAACCTTTCCCTGGCGCCTCCGTTTCCCACAGATTCGCTTGTGGTAGCATTGCCATTGCTGTTCATTGAACTAGGGCTAAGAGGGTTGCCATTGGAAAGAATTGTTTGGGTGACAGGGATATCCAAAGGAAGAGACGCGGTCATTGGCGATGGAAGTGGAGAGGGGAGAGAATCTGAGAGTTGAGCTGTTTCGATACTGGGGATAGTGGCCTGTGCGGGATATGGGGAACCATGGGCCCTAGAGCTATTTGCAGCTGAAGGGATTGTAGCTCCTGCGGGATCAGAAACATTGATAGAGGGATTTCCGTTCGGAAGTGAACTTGAATCGGAACCATGAGCCGTGGAGGGGGCTGTTGCGCGCGATATCGAACTCTGTGGTGTGTTGTCATCGTTGAGATCTTGCTGGACTTCATTTGCAGCGCCATCTGCGGGCGACTCTCTGCCTTTGTCTTTACTGGCCTTCTTGGACTTCTTTGAGGGCTGCTGGCCCATGGATGCACCTGGCGGTTGTGGGGACTGAGGCCGCGATTTTGACAGTCGGGAAGTGAAAACGGATAAAAGAGTAGGAGCCAGCTTTGAATTCTGAGGACGACGTTACAGGAGAAAGAGTTATGTAAATCGTCGTCTAGTTGGTTTAATGAGAACAAGCACAGCTGCAGACTTGATCCCGCCCAATTCCACCAGCACAACTCCCATCATTGTTTGGTCCTTATTTGGTCTTCTCAATTTCATTAAATCATAGTGTATGGCATAGCACAAAAAACATAGATTCCTAGAGTAATACAGCTACTGATACGTCTAGAACTTGCCGAAGGTCTTGGTAGCAGCCTTGCTCTTGGATACTCGGAGAACGTTGAAACGAACGGTCTTCGACAGAGGTCGGCATTGTCCTAATATATGATCAGCATGTCATCTTCAGCATAATATGCTTGCTCCAACATACCAACAGTGACAACATCACCAATATCCGCACGGAAAGCGGGCGACAAGTGAGCGGCCAGGTTCTTGTGACGCTTCTCATAACGGTCTGAAAACAAGCAGTTAGCACAGATACCAAGTGTATAGTTTCTGCGATACGCACTGTATTTGGGAATATAATGGAGATAGTCGCGACGGATGACGATGGTTCGATTCATTTTGGTCGAGACAACCTTTCCTGTAAGAATACGGCCGCGAATCGAGATGTCACCAGTGAAGGGACATTTCTTGTCTGATCAAGGGCACACTGAGTAAGGGATCAAATGACAGAAACAAACGACGCACCAACGTAAGTGCCGTTGATCGCCTCCGAGGGGTCTTGAATCCAAGACCGACATCCTTGTACCAGCGCTTCTCCCTGGTGGAGACCTTTTGCCACCTACCCCCAATATCAGATCCGCGTTCGAGCACTATCCCAGGTTACAAGACCCACCACGAGCTTTGGTGTTGAGGAAAATATCCTGCTTTTGGTACGCCTTTTCGATCTGAATTCGAGAATTCGTTTAGCTACCCAGCGCTACGAGGACAAGCAACAGTTTCGTACTTGATGGTCAGCCATTATATCGGTCTTGAGGGCGTTGAGGGCGGTGACTGCCTGGTGAACTTTTGGCGACTTGTTGATGATTGTTTGGTCCAGACGGCACTACGGAAGCCACCGTTGAGCAACTGTATAGCCAAATCGGAAAATGCCGGTGCATCATCTTGAGAGCTCTGGCGCTTATTGGGTTAGAGACTTCTAAAACCTTCGACTCTCGAGCAATATCAATTGGAATCCACGCGCCTGCACATATGATTTACATGTAATTGTCACTGTCAACAAACTGGAATACTAGACTACTTCAACAGGCTTGTCAGCAACATACTGCACTCAAATACAATTTCCTCGCATTCCTCTTAGTTGACGAGCTGGGTAGTATGCTTGCGATGAAATGATCTTTCGGCACAATCGACGATGCTTGTATTTTCGCTAGCTCGCCGAACCTGCTGTTCTTGATCGATTTGTCTTGTACTTACTTACCCGAAAGGTAGTGAACAGGTGTGTAAGCCTGGCGCCCCAGTCTTACCACAGCTCTTTTCCGTATTATCTTATCTTCTACATTTACGTGCACGTGATTGCGATCCCCAACCCATTCCTTCGACACTGACTTCTCTCTCACACATCACACATCAGGGAGGTTCAAAGTTGAGCGAACTCGGATTCTCGTTCTCGTATTCTATGATTTGTAATCGCAAAATTCAAGTTCCGCTGTGACTTTAGTGTGACCGGATGCTTTTTGTTTCATTTTTCATTTTTATTTTGATTCTGTTTATTATCGTGCCGCAAGCAGATGATGTGCTAAGAGGCATGGGAATAGAAATATACCACTCTATGCTATTATATCTGCTAGAACTCAATTTGTTGAGAGCAGCGAGCTTGTATATCTAAGAGTCCATTTGGGGGTAGGATGCTTTTCGTTATCAAGATCATCTTCAAGTTCCTATGCTCTGTTTCGTCCCTTGTCAAGTTTCTCTCCCTGTTTCTAACATTGCATTCCATTAGTGCCCTGGCTTGGAGTGATTTAGAGATCATGACAACAGTCCGTGCCCACAAGATTGTGACGCGTTTTCGATCCATTTTTAATGCACTTCGACGCATTTTGTTTGTTTAATATTTACAGTATGGATTTATTCAACGGTAACTACTAACTACCTGAATAAAGTTTCAAAAGTGCCGAAAGAGCACCTATAAAGGTTTTCATATATTATCTGCATGAGATCAGTTGGCAATGGCAACAGCGTGATAACCAGTGACATGGTGGGGCTTGAAAATATGTTATGTAAGGCTGTGAAATACGAGATCGAATCCGAGTTCGCTCAACTTTGAACCTCCCTATTATACACCGTACACACCTGTAGCCAGTCAGTCGTTCTATCAATATATCGTGGTCCTGTCATTCTCCGCGTGACTCCTCAGTGAGCCTGGTGATGCCAGGCTTTCAAGGTGTGCACAATGAAATGGTTAAGAACAACAGCATGCAATCTTTTTCAGGCCAATTTTTGGACTCTGGTTGATGGTTATGTGTGTTCAATGGAGTTCATTACCATGATTGCACTTTTGGTTTCATACTTGAAAGTTGAGAGTCAACAAAAATGATCAAACAGCTTAACTGTGCTAATTAGCCTAATTTTATAAGTCTTCCTGAGAATTTAAGAGAGAACGCCGATGAATAGCTTTTATACCTTTTTATACTCCACTTTACCGACTTTTAGTTGCTTCGGTCGCAACCCGGTCGTTATCGGCAAGCTCTGTAAATGAACAGCACGCGCGACGCGCTATTTACGCATGTTTGTATTACGCGTTTCGTTTCTGACACGAACATCGTTCAGACAAATGGGCCGACAGCAAACACTGGGTAAGTCACAACACTGCATACAACTAACAAAACTAACCCACCTAGCAGGGAAATTCTTCGAAATGCCTAAATCCACCAAAGCAGCGCCTCCGCAACAAGCCAATCTGCAAGAGATGTGGGGCAAGAAGAAAGAACCTGCAGCCAAACCAGAACCCGACGTGCCGAAGGCAGAATGTGACGCGATGGTTATTGACACTCGCGAGGAAAAGAGAGGTGAGTGGGCCCTGAACAATCGAAACGCGTCATTTGAACCGTTTCTCGCCTTAAGCTGAGAGTTCCAAGCGGAAGGAAAGCACTGCTCCTATTGCGAGTATGTCATCGTTTGTCATTGGTGTTGGTTACATTTCTTGAATGCTACTATGCAGGCTCTCCAAAAATAAAGAAAAGACGGATACTTGACGAGGATGACGAGGATCCAAATGATGTGCCCCCGAGGTCGTGTATGTATATGACTCATGCTCACTGATTGACTGCCACTTCATAAATATATTCATAGCTCCTGAACCTACCATGAACGGCTCTAACAAGTCATCCTCTCCGATATCCCGAACTAAAGAAACCTCACCCATACCCGCTTCACGATCACGCAAGACCCAAGGGAAGGAGAAGGCTGCATCACCGTCAGGAACGACGACTAAGAGCGTGTTACCTGCAGACGACGCCGACGAGTCTTCTAGCTCAGATGAGGGGGGAAGAGGAAGTGGGCGATTTAGAAGAGGAAGAGGAGCTTGTATCCAACAAAGCAGTGACTACGAAGAAGTTGGTTTCCTTCTCTATCCGCTAAATGTGAAAGCTTTACACTTTATTTAGTGCCCAAGTGGCCTTGCAGAAACGAGACGACGTTGACATTGAAGGTGGCTGGAAAGTCGGGGCACCGTAAGCGTTCGTTCGGAACTATGTTTATAATCATTCAACTATCTTTATAGTGTTCCGTATGCTGCTCTTTCCAAAGCGTTCTCCTTAATCGAGGCTACTACCAAGCGGCTAGAAAAGACCACCATCCTCACCTCGTTTCTCCTATTGGTTATCCAGAGAAGCGCAAAAAACGACCACACATCGCTGCTTCAAGCAGTCTACCTATGCATCAATCGAGTATGTCCCTGTAGGCTATGTTCTAAACCTTGTACCTAACTGTATTTCTCCTCTCAAGTTAAGCCCAGACTACGTGGGTGTCGAACTTGGGATTGGAGAGAGTCTCTTAATCAAGGCCATTGGGGAATCCACGGGCCGAAGTCTAAGTGTCATCAAGGCTGACCTAAAGAAAGAGGGAGATCTTGGACTGGTCGCAATGGTGAATGTTCCCCTCTTAATTGTGTAAGTGGAAAGCTGACAGTTCAGTAGAACTCTAAAAACAGCCAGAAGACACTATTCAAGCCAAAGGCATTAACTATCCCCTTCGTCTTCTCGCACCTGCGCGACATTGCACTATCTTCTGGACATTCGGTGCGACCTTTGCCCTATCTAAAAATAAAGTCGTTCATTTACATTCTCCTAGTCTCAAGCAAAGAAGGTATCCATCATAACTAAGATGCTGGCCGCGTGCCAGGACTTCGAAGCAAAGTACATTGTTCGAAGTCTCGAAGGCAAGCTACGAATTGGAAACGCCGAGCGGTCTGTGCTTGTAGCTCTTTCTCAAGCAGTTGTTCTGGCTGAGCGGGAACGATGTACCTATTCTCTCTCTTATAACTTGCATCTCAGCACTCATTGCAATTTTAGCAAACAAGAAATGGAGTCAAGACCAGCTTGCCGCACGGCTCGAAGAGGGTGCATATATAATCAAGTCTGTTTACAGGCAAGGATTTTCTTGCTCCCTTGTATTGCATGGGCACTGATAATCCTCTGGTTAAATAGCGAGTTACCAACTTATGACCTTGTCATACCGGCCCTTCTGGAAGTCGGCATCGATGGTCTGCGGGAGAAATGCAAGCTTACACCCGGCGTACCTCTCAAGCCCATGTTGGCCAAACCAACGAAAGCTATCGGAGAAGTTCTCGATCGTTTCGAAAATAAACGGTTTACTTGCGAATACAAGTATGATGGAGAAAGAGCTCAAGTTAGTAGAGGCCTTGAACCATCATTTCGATTACACTTTACTGATTTGATTAAAATGGTCTATAGGTGCATATGCTGGAAGATGGATCAGTCAAAGTGTTCAGTCGAAATTCTGAAGACATGAGCAAGAAATATCCCGACTTAGTGGACCAACTTCCCAAAGTAAGGTCCCTCTACTTGATGTTCGCCAATGTTCACATTAATCCTTTGATAGTGTATAAAAGAATCTACGAAGTCTTTCGTTTTTGATGCAGAGGCTGTCGCCATTGATCGCACTACTGGGAAGCTCATGCCTTTCCAGGAGCTGAGTAGACGAAAACGCAAAGACGTGAAGGTCGAAGATATCACGGTTCAAGTGTCTCTGTTCGCGTTTGACCTTCTATATCTCAATGGCGAGGTATGTTTTTCTTGTTCAACACATCTTGGCAAGGTTGTTTACAATAACCGTAGCCCTTGTTGCAACTGCCTCTATACAAGCGACGCGAATTGCTGCGAGAACATTTCACGATCGTTCCTGGAGAATTCAACTTTGCCAAATCTTCCGACAGTGAAACAACCGAAGAAATCCAAACTTTCCTTGAGGAGAGTGTGAAAGATGGCTGTGAAGGTCTTATGGTCAAAATGCTGGATACTGATGCTAGTTTCTATGAACCCAGTAGGCGAAGTGTCAACTGGCTGAAGGTGATTCCAGCAACTCTATAAAAGAATGCCGCTTTACTGACTTCATCTTTCTCTTCATAGCTCAAGAAAGATTATCTGGCGGGAGTTGGCGATTCGCTCGATCTGGTTGTGGTCGGAGGTTACTATGGAAAAGGAAAACGGACGAACGTCTACGGCGCCTTCCTCCTTGCCTGCTATGACAGCGACTCGGAAGAATTTCAAACAATATGCAAGATTGGAACGGGCTTCAGCGAAGAAGTGCTGCAGACTCATTATGACACACTCAAGCCACTGGAACTGACGAAACCTCGGGGAGATATCAAAGTCGGAGGCGCAAAGCCTGACATCTGGTTTGAACCCAAGATCGTGTGGGAGGTCTTGACCGCTGACCTAAGTTTGAGTCCGATATATACTGCCGCCCAAGGACTGGTAAATCGTTTCGGTCTATCTGGCTTGGTTTTTGCTTATGCTTATGTTCACAATCGTATAGGTTGAAGACCGAGGTATTTCTCTGCGCTTTCCGCGGTACCTCCGAATCCGTGATGATAAATCGGCCGATGATGCCACTGGACCGGAGCAGGTAAGTCTATGTTTATATCGCATGCGATGTATCGTTATAACTCGGTCTCCAATGTTGCTTTAGATTGCAGAAATGTATGAACGACAGGCGTTGGCTCAACCCAAAGGCAAGAAAAAGAAGGGGGCGACGCCGATGACGAGTTTTGGTGAAAGATTTGAAATTCGGGGTTCTAAATCTTTATGTATCTTGTATATTAGACGAATAAAGAATACGGGTTATCAGTAAGGTTCCGCGGAGAAATGACAATTTCTTAAGCTACGGTTTTTGAAGCCTCCTCCTTCGCAGCCTTGACGGCTTGGGTGACCTTGCCCTCCACGGCGGGCGCGACACCTTCTTCAGCCAGCTTCTTTTCGCGTCCCCCTCTGTGCCAGTAATTTACGAAACGGTACTCCTGGACAGACTGGGCTGTCGCGTTGGTAGCATGGCAGGCGAAGAGCAAGTAATTGCGGGGCTGAACTCTCCATGCTGTGAGAAGCCAATATCACTAAGTACACAGTGTAATCAGGACCAAAGAAACACGCACCGAAACGCATGAAAACCATGCTGTTAAGAATGATTGTGGTTAATGCATGCATCGGAACGCACACGAGCATATAAAACGCTTACGAGTAGCACATGAGGGCGGTGGTCATAGTCCCTGAAATCATCTCTTCATCCTTCTTCAAGTCTGCAAGGGCAGCCAGAGGCAGACCCCAGTTTGCAACCTGTATGCTGTGTTATATGCGAACTGCACGTATTGGCGTCTGGTTACATACTGGTCCCCAAAAATGAGTACCTGGACGAAACGGTGAGCCGAGAATGAAAACAATGAGGATAAAACCCACGCACTGAAGAAGTATTCACGAGCAGCTGGAGACCGCAGCCATGTGTAGAAGGTGGAGGACATTATCGGGAGTAGAGAGAGGAGTAAGTGGGTGGGTCGAAGCTTAGCGAAATACCTGAACCCCAGCTCACGTGTGCAGTAGACTTGATTTGTCCCAGTTTACATGTAATTTTGGACAACAATGCAAGGAACAGAAATTAGACTAGGTTGAGTCCCTGCGCAACGCGCTGACCATGCTCGACTATCCGCCTCTTTCAATTTCTACCATATTTTCTGCCGCGTTTCTGCGCCTGCTGCACCGTCGGCGACAAGCAGCCACGAATTTCTGTCAATTAACACGCTAGAAAAGGAAATAAAGGACGCAGTCTCTTGCACGTTGCAGCTTCTTGCAGATCTTGTGGACAACTGCTGCCCACTCTCTTCTTAATCTCAGAGATCCGTATTCCTTGCCCCAATATTTCTAATCCAAACAGATGCAGCAGCAGCCGTATGGCAACTATCCATATTATGGTCCCCCAATGTATCCACAGACGCCCTACATGAGCGCCAATGGGCCTCCAGGTCCTAGTGGTGGCTACCCCCGTTCTATGGTCCTCTCCAGCCCGCCCCTGCCCCCAGCATAATAACCCACCCGCTCCGTCGCCTTATGGCTTCGATGCAGATGCATATGCTCTCAAACATAGTGCAACTACGTCGGCGCTACCCCGACGCCATCGAAGGAATCAAACGAATCCCGCTGCTCCACTGAAATCTGCGATGAAGAAGACGATGACTGCTTTTACCACTACGGAGGCCAATGCTGGCCGACAATTCTACAATCCATTCAGCCATTCACAACAACAGCAGCAGCAGCAGCAACAACAGCAACAGCAACAGCAACAATCCAATCAAGCGCCTGTATTCCCCGACCCCGTGTCCAGTCAAATCCCAATAGACCCCAAAATCTGAACACAATGGAACAGGCCCACCTTGAAAGCCCCATGTGTAAGCGCTTTACTCTCATATTCACTGAAAATCGGATCTAACCCGTTCTTGTACTCATTGCGCTCGTTAGTTCACATGCTCGTGTCTTTCCACAATTATAATGAACTGCACATTGAACATATTACACGGGTAGGACTAGAAGAGGTACGGAAACTACTATGGCCTATCTGGAAAGATGGAGTAGAATCCGATGTCAATGTTGGCCACACCTGTGTCGTCAAGTTTCGAGGCACACCATGGGATTTGAATGGTGCGAATGTCCAACAGTAAGCGACATAACGGAATGCCGATCATACATGGATCTTATTTATATATATGGTCTCTAGATCTTACAAGCTTATTACTTCGTTGTTCACCCTTTTTGAACAGCGGGTGAGTGTGAGATCGCTTAGTTGTTCTTCATTAACTAAATTTGATATCTAGGGTTACTCGTTTCAGACTGCAGTCAACATTGCGACCCCGGTAAGCCCATATGCTATACTATATCAAGGTTCATTATTGACACGCCGTGATTCTACAGACGCCCCGACTCATCTTTCAGGTCACTAAACCTGCTAACGCTGTGTTCTTCATTACCTTTTTCTCCCAAGACGGCCGAAAGGTCACCTTTGTTGAGCCGCCCAATCCAGTCGACATCTCTATCGGAGCACAGTTGCGGTCTGCTCTCCCCTTCAATCATGTATCCGACAATATTGTGGAAGAAAATACTCGTGTCTTGGAAGTCAAACGAAAAGTTGGTCAAGGTGTGTGGTAATGCTCATCTCATGTGGGCCGCGGTCTGACATCATCTTGAAACGCTCCCTCCAGGCCCTGAAGTAGATGCCACTACCATTTTCGTAGAACTTTTGAAGATACTCAGCAATCTAGGGTTTCAACTTGATGCAACATTACCTCTTGGCCGAAGGAATGCTTTAGGTATCCGATATTCCAGGGAACTTTTGATTTTCAAATCGATCCATCCCAGCCAGCAAAATTGACGATTCTGATCCTATTGTACTTATGTTATGCTTATCTCGATTCTTTCTTTTCTGCCGTATTTTCATGATATGTGAATGGTATACGGTATTGTTATATGTCTTCTAGATGATACCTACACGCATTATATGACCCAAAGTTGCGGCAGCTCTCTGCCTTGTATATATATCTACTTCTAGTTCGTACAGTCGCGCATTATGGTTTATGTTTTCCAGGATTTCTATGTCATTGCGATGACCTTGGATCCGTCTGCGATACCAGCAAGGTTTTGAGCCACAACCTTGCCCTGAGAATCTGTGCGCTTGTAGAGCTCGTCCCACCACCCGAAGAGGAAGTCGCGTGCGATCAGCTTGAACCAAGGGGTGAAGCTGTTGCCTATCAGTCGGGTTTGAGAATTAGGTACATATTTCTTTAAGTGGCCGTAGAAGAGAACGTACTCGGATCCTCAAACATAGCCTGCAGTTCCTCTTTGCTAACATATTTGTGGTCCCGAATTTCGTTGGGATTGGCGGTCACGGTTACATCACCAGTGAAGAACAAGATATAATCAACTGTATGTCGAATACCTAATGAGTTGGAGGCCAGAAAGGACGAACAGTGATGACTAGCCTTCATGCTCTCCCCACATGCCATCCGAAGGAGCAAGATAGTGGATACGGGTAAGGTATTGGAATTGGTCCACAGGTGTCTGGCTAGGTGGAATCCCGAGTTCGTGCTCCAGCTTTCGTGAGGCAGCTACGCGGACGCCGAGTTGATCTTTCTCTACTTTCTCGGCTTCGAAGTCATCAAGGGGTGCGAGCAGCATGTGTTGGTCCACATGTCCGGGAATGTGATCTTCTCAGTCGCTCTCTGCTGGAGCAAAAGTTTCCCGTCAGAGGGTCTGAACACGAACGCAGAGAATGCTCGGTGGAGCAGGCCCTTGTTGATATTCTCCATCAAGTGACCTATGAATGACCAGTGCTCCTTGATGAACAGTCACGAACGGAAGACTATGCAGAGAACCGACTCACAGGTCTTCTTGTCCACGGCGCCAATAGCATTATCCTGCTCGTCGACGAGAATACATCTCTCGTCCATGAGCCTTGACTGCTCTGGGTCATAGGTGGAGAGATCAATGCTCGCAAGAGCAGCTTTGGCAGCGATCACGGCGCGCGACTCAGACATATTGCGGTATAAAGACGGGGTATTGAATTGGTGTGTGGGACGGATCTGCGCAGCGAGGCGCGGTATTCTGGACGAGAAGCGAAACAGATTGACAAAAGAGAGGGGGGTAGCTTATATAGGCTAATATGATATCCGCTGGAAAAATAAGTAATGGCACCAGAAGGCAATAAAAGGTAATTCTTGTTTCCGAGTTCTTTCGGGCTGCATTTGATTGGTTAGGACCCAGGCGCCAATTCCCGATTCACCACTTCAATTCATCCAAACCCAAGTAAAATCATCTGCTATCAACCTTGGGCACTCTGGTTTTGCTCTGGTTTCCACCTTGACTCACGTTTCAATCAACAAATACTCGAGCACACTCAGAAGCTCCAGGACAAATGGAAAATTCAACTAAAATCTAAGATGTCAAAGCGTCTCGGCGCAGAATTTCACTACGGCACTCGAGTCTCGGACCCATACGAAATATACAGTTCGAGGTTTCCTTCCAATTACCTCGAATGGGCGACACTCACGGACTAGAAATCTTGTCCATAACTGTGAGTGTCATCTTTGACTTCTTCCTGTCAAAATGGAGAGTATTTTAATCTAGTACAGCAAAGCTACAGCGTGCACAGATACTGTCGTTGTCTATTCTTTTGCATATCACAATTGCTCGGAGTCATTCTGTGTGCGATTCGTACGTATTCGAGTTCAAACGATGTCGATGATGATCGCGCCGTAAGGGTCCGGCTGCTGTAGGCTAACAAGATTTTTGGTAGCAAGAACTTGATGTTCAAATTTTGTCAGTCTACGCAAAGCGTCCAAATTTGATTGACTGACCTAGGCAATGATAAAAGGCAGCAGCGGCTACATGAGTGGTACTTGTTGATTTAGGGGCGACAGTCTCAAATTCGAGTCGACCGTCCGGCTGCGACAAAGTTTGATACTGCATCTTCGCGTATCTGTCAAGCATTCGATATATTCAGTCATATATGCCACATTTACATAGAGGCAGAATCACTCCAGGAAATTAAAGGAATTTCTTTCCAGAGTAACAAGGTTGACTTCTGACTTCTGCGTGTCTTGTTGTGTTTCCTCTGGGGCGACCGTTTCTTCCACTAAAGCGATGCACGTCAATATTAAAGTGCACTAGAAGCACGGAATCGATATAACATACCTTCGAAAGCAAAGTCGTCCCCGAAAATCTGCGACGCTCGTCCACCCATTCCGGGTGATATTAAGACATTCGAGCCTGTTATACTTCCTCTGCGGCTGGGACCACCGGCGAGAGGGCTAGCACGACGGCTTATAGAACTACTTCGCAGTCTTACATCGACACATTCGACTTCTGGTTGTGCAAACAAGACATTTCCGCTGGAGGAGCTTGGACCAGCATTGTCCCAAGGAAAGAGTGAACTTCGCTGCGAACCATGACCGGAGCCTCGAGGACCAAGATCGAATGCGAGGTTGCTCGCTCCAAGGATAGATGCTGATCGAGAAATACGACGCGCTTGACCCGGTTCCTAAAATGGATGATTGGACCGTTATCATTGACAAGAACTTGAGAAGTTTTACCTCAGATGAATGTCTATTCCCACCTACATCATCAACAGGCACAACCATATCAACGTCATTCCCTAATTGTACGAATTTTGAGTGGGGTGTTACCGAGTAGCGCAATAGAGGATGACCTACCTATGCCCCAATCCATGCCCCAATCCACCTCTTGTTGTACTAGTTCATCACTGTGCGGCTTACCCCGAGGTTCTTCTTCAATGACGGGCGGTATGGCCATCTTTCTCCTCTTGACCGGAGGTTCATCTGGGATTCATTATCAGTTCGGAAAATTGCGTTGGAAACCCAAATCATTGAACGAACGAGCTTCCTGGTGAATACGCAACACCCCGGATCTTGCTTCAACTTGCACTTGAAAATTCTCTTGCCAGAAATTCCTTAAACCTTGTTCCTGGACTGAGATGTTTACACATTTAGTGGCATCTCGGTACAAAGAGGTGAAGGGTATGACTGACTTCCCTTAGGAACGCTCCAGATAAGCTTTTCTATGAATTTACTGCTGTCTTTTTCGAATTTCTTGCTCAACATCTCACGCCTAAGGCGCTGTTGCGACTCTAAGTATTTAGTTCTGGCAATCTTTTCACCTGTCAGATAGTGGCTCGGAAGAAACGAAAAAATGCGAAGAACCTTTAACTCATCATCCGTCAACTCTGTGCGCGCATCTAAAAGCAGTCGTGTTCTTTTCGCCTTCTTCGTCAGATCTCGTTGGTTCTGCCTACTTGCTTCCTGTTCTGTGATGTCCCTCAACGGTTGTTCATCGTCCTGCGATAGTAACAGGCGAGAAAAAGATGTCGCTGGGCTAGTCTGACGCTTGGAAAAGACCGATCCCATCCTCGAAGAGGGTAATGTATTCTCTTCTGCAGCATCAGTGGAAGTACGAGAAGTAGACTATTACTTGACCCTTTACAAACCTTTGCGAGGGGTCTGACATAACGTTTAGCTAATGGCGACAAGGTGTGCCAATCAGAGGAATTTCTCACCTTTGCTCTCTTCGATGATTGTTGAGGAGCAGGAGTCCCGTGACGATCCTCCTCGATTATTGGTAGTGCCGGTTCATCTAAAAACATTGCCGTATCTCCCATGTCGAAATCGAAATCCATGCCCATATTAAGATCACCCTCGTTGTCAAACTGAAGGTCGGGTTGTTCCTTTTCAACAGTGGCCGCGATTCTACATCATGTCAGGGGATGATATGTATTTCGCCAGTTATTTTTGCATATACCTGTTACTGCGAACACTTTTAATAGGAGAGGTAGCCCACCCTAGCTCGCGTGCAAGGTCATCTCCGAGACCCTGTCCGACATCTAGGCCGTCCGAAAATGGAAAGAAGTTGTCGAATGCGCCATCGGCTTGTGATGATGATGGTCCTTGTCCAGCATTATTGTTGAATGACATGTCAAAAGATGCCGACAGTACATGCTCATGATGTTCCTCAAGTGTATGCGCCTCCTTCCTCACGGCTTCTATAGGAGGTGCTGCTTTCTGGGAGCCTTTTGGTCGGGTTTTCTTTTTACTCTGGGTTGGATCGAAGTCGGGGTCGTCGTCCTGAAGGACGGAATCGTTCCCTCTCGCTGCTTCGGCTGTATATATCTTTAGTTTAAACGGCAGGAGTAGCATCCAGAATTGCGGAGCCACCTTCCATATTTAAGTATTCGTCCCAATCCTGGATATATAACAGAAGCCAATGGTTAGGCAACAGTTAAGAACTGTAATATGAAATTTACGAACGGCGACAAAGGCATCATAATCAAGCGCATATGCCTCTCTTGAATCTGGTATCATAGTAAGGACAGCGGGACTGAACTTCCATGAGTTATGGAGGCTGCCTTGAATATATGCACGACATTCACCGAACTGTTGGATTGGCCATTTGAAGCTGCCCATCACCCGTGCTTCGCAGGTCTTGTACGACCTTTTTAACGTGGTGACGCAGTTGATAACATCAGTCATCAAAATCTCCTGTTTAACTGCAAGTAAAACTTCAACAAGATATAAGGCAAAAGCAGAGAGTTGATTTGACCTTTGTACACTCTTAAAATTCGCAGAAATGAGAGTTAATTCACGAGAAAAGAGTGTGTATTCTTACCGAACGACCCCAAACATTAAATTGCTAGACAGTCGCAATGCGAGAGGTTCACCAGGCTCCGAAATCAGATCACATAATTGGGTAATATCTGCCGTTAGCACGGAGCGTTTAGGCAATTTCTTAAAAGTGGATCTGGATCCTAAAGTGGCCGCCAACCTATTGAAAGGTAATGAGTTGAATAATACTACAATATCTAATGTGAAACACTGACCAGAGGAGACCAAAGCCACTATCGCGCTTTGCGAGCAATTCAGGAGTAAAGAACATGGCACATAAAGAGTCTCTATGGGTCAGGAGAACAAGTCGTTGAGGACATACGTATGCACAGAGAAATGAGATCGCGGGCTTATAAAAGAAAGCAATGTTCAGAAGAGGATATTGAACGAAGTCACAAGAAGAAATCGCCACTACACCTGTCAAGATAGAATTACATGCTAAAAATAGATACATGCCCAACCCAGATAGAAGTAAATCAGACTTTCATCCAGCGCTTTCCGTCGCTGCCCACAAGACGAGCAAAGACTTCATCGCGCTCTCCAACCCAGAAAAATTTATCCTCTTTCATTTCCTTCGTCTTTTCTTCTGTAGATGTATTCCATCGAATTTGGAGACCTTTGAGCAATCCAGACTTCTTTACTCCTTTGATAGAAGCCAATCGAATCGTCAATTTGGGCGATTGTGACATCAAAGGAATGAAGAGGAGCGTGTTATGCGTCAGAGTAATCAACCCAGGCCCGGAAGTATGCTGGCAGGGATACGCTAGAAAAGTGTCAGTCTGTGCCTGTTAGATTAACAAGCAAGGAACCGACTGCGTGCGTCCACATTTGACCGGGGTTGAACCATACCCACTATCCCGGGGATGATAGGGTGACGAGGTGGCCAGCTTTCGTGAACTGGCCACTTTTTGTTTTACAAAGTCAGGGTTGTTCTACGCAATTACAGACATTTACACTCACAGCTTTACCAGGCTTAAGCCGCCTCATATCGTTGATGACCGACTTACCAATAGCAACGCGATCACCCCATTTTTCCAGTCTATGGAATTGTCTCGACTTCGCGGACGATCAGCTTTACTCGTCGAAGGATCATCAGGTACTTCCAAGCTGTCTGTCGACTGTTGCTTTTTCGAGTTTTTGGAAGACTTGGTAGGATTAATTGGAAGACCTGCAGCAACGCGTTGTGATATGAGTTCCATTGCATATTCTGCATCGTTGGGAACATTGCACAAAGGGGTCGGTAACCTATTGTCCGCGATTAAGACCGGAAGAGGTAAAGAAGTCATCTATGCTCACCTTCGCCTCTCCGAAGGCGGCAACGATGCGATAATAGGTATAACATGCCAATATATAAATCCAAGAACGAAAAAGGTCAATTTGGCGATATAACGGGTCGGGAGCATTGTTGTTAGAAAAACAGCAAAGAGCACCTAAAAAAAAATTGTTAGCAAGAAAATAATTCAGTCAACGGAAGTCGTACAAAAGCATATCTGCGAGACGACGCAGGTCGACGCCATATGAACATGCTATGGAGATACCGTTGAGTCTCTTCTTTATAGGAATGCAAAAGATGCCTGATACGAACTTTCTTACTCGTTCATGCAACTCTGCAATGTCTTCTAGGATCTCGAGGCCTATACGTTTCAAGTCTTTAGCTTCTTCGCTGTCATCAATATCATCTAGTACAGTGACATCATCCTCGACAAGGTCACTGGAGTGACGTCCTTCGGGCTCGTCGGTCGTGCTTTTGTCTTTGGTGGTTTCACGCGGCTTTCCTTTCACAATGTTTCTTTTCGTTTTTTCGAATAATCTGAAAAGACGCCAAATTTCCATCACACTTGAGGATGATGCTGAAAGTTTTGCGGAAACGCGCTCCCCAAATTCATCGGCACGCAATACCTCTTCACGGTGTCGAAGAAGATCTTCCAACGAAGGATATGGAAAAATTCTTCTTTTCAAAAGGGCGAACAGGATGTAGAGGAAGAGAGAGGGGGATAGAAGATTTTGCCACCAAAGAGCCCAGTAGATCTGTTTCAACAGTTTTTAAAAGCTGAGTAAATAGAAAAAAGCAAATACGCACTGAACAATACAGAAGACTTGTGCTATGATTTTCCCAGGTAGCTAAGCTGATCTGTCGCTGCATGAATGGAACATAAACCGGTAATGCAACAAGATATAGCCTTTGTACTGCAAGACGCAAGCGCCCTAGTGTAAAAGCAGGCGCCAAAGGCTGGGCACGAGGGAGAATAGGGACCAAGTAACGCTGTAGCAGAACTTCAATTATATTTTAGCACGGGGAAAGGAGTGACATACATTTGCAATTTCTTCAGACAGACTATTATATTTTGGAGATGTGGAACTGGCAGGGATTGGGGAGGGATAGATTCCCCATCAATGGTGCTATCCGACGGTGGTGTCCATTCGCCATCGTCTTCAGAAGATCGTGTTGCGATTGAGGTCGCGGTTTCTTCACTGACGTACTCCGACGCTTCTCCTTCAGCTGAAACAGGCGTATCTGGTGCTCTAACTTCTGTCACAAACTAAGCTAATATCAGTATGCTAGTATGCATTGAGCGGGATCATTGAATCAACGTACGGTAGAAAAGAGATTGAGAAATCGGTCAATCTCTTCATTGTCATAGAGCTCTCGCAACTGGTCTTCCGTAAGGTCGGCTTCAGCTTTCTCGGACAGGGACGTCTTCGACTGGAGAAAGCTGGATTCGAGAGAAAGTTGGCTTCGGGTGGCTCGGGTATACAATCTAGGGCGGTCCCCTATGATATTTGGGAATGCGATTGGACCTAGTTGTGGTTGGGACATAAGGGATGAGAGAAAGAAAGCAAGTGGGAGAGCTGTACAAGTGTCATAGCGCCCCTGGCTTTGAACAAGATCACGAATTGAGACCTGGCATGCGCGTTACGTCGTTTTTGGTTACACGCACCTTTAGTTGCTCCATACTCCCCATGCGGTCACATGACAGACGCGCCGAGCGAGTTGAACTCACGGTGCCCTTAGTCTAATTTCATCAACATTGACTACAACCACCATGGCGCATCCAGGTCTTCTCACCTGGGCCAATTCAATACGCCTCACTATGGCCAGTGATCCTGGTCGTCAGGTCTTTAAAGACCAGGTCCAAACTCATGGGTTTCTCTTTCTTGACGATTACTTGGACAACATTGTGTCGGGTGCAAAACAGAGTACGTTCTACCTCTCTGCGTTGTTAGCCTACTTATCCCTCTCTTAGTCCCCTTATTGAACTGGTGAAGACTCCTGGTCGTAAGAAAGCTATTTCAAGGAAACCAAAACTCATGTCATCAAAGTTGGGAAACACAGTGTCATCCTTGTCCTCCGAGGTATGTACGGTGAACTCGTATACTACTTGAACATCCACTCAGACAATTTCTCACAGGATATTTCTGTAAATGAGAATATGCCTCCCTCTAATTCCCTCCAGGCGACTCTTCTCGCCGTCAAGGTGGCAGAAAATTCGAGAGAAAAAGGTAGAAACGAGAAGGTTACATTATTCGATGATCACCAGACAAGGGTACCTCTGGCTCCCATCCAACCTCAGAGCAACTCCTCTGGAATGGTGGTCCAGTCTGTACCTACTCCTTCTCAAGTCCCTGTCAATATGGAACACAACGACCTTTCCATCATCGCAGAAGACGACGAGCCATCAGAGCGCAGTCACATGTCCAACACAGGTCGTATGCAAGATATCCAAAAGTCTCTTGTATCATCGCCTAGCCCCGTTGCATCGAATATACGACTTTCACCTTCATCTGTATCCGAATGCGATGAATCTCAGCACGATATCAACATGACTTCATCTTCATCTGCCGTTACATTTCAATCTATTCCTCTCCACTCTCCTACACCTTCCGTTGTCGATGAGATTACTACCGCGCCCAGTCGTCGACCTCACTCAGAAGAAGTCCAGGACCAACATGCCGAGCCTATAGCCTCTTCTAAATCACCGTCAATAGAAGTGAGAGAGAGTATCGACGATCAGTTAATTTCTGATATGTCTGAAGAATCTGTCCAAGTCGATAGAAAGTCGAGCGATAGGCCTATTGCCCCTTCTTTCCCGACTCTTCCGGAACCTATGCCTCCTCGAAAACCTCGTGATCCCTCACTAAACATGGTCATGCAGGGAGCAGCAACACCAGGCGCTGTTCGTGGCAAACGCACATCCTATCTGATGAAAGTCAGAGAAGTCAATGCTTTCGAAGGGACGAGCAAAAAAGTCAAGCTCCTGCAACAAGCCTCTCGAGCAATGCTGCTACCCCTGCGCCACGAGGTATTAAGAGGAAAAGCAGTGATATGCTTACCAATGATCAGGCAGTACTGGACCAGGAGAATGGGGAGCGTCTCCCGAAGGCAGCGAAAATAGTCGATGGTGAACTCGCCTCTCGTAAATCAAAGAACATCCAAGTCGAGAAGGTGCAAGAAATAGCGCCAAATTCAAGTGCCCCAGCCGAAGAAGAGATGACGACACACATTGTCAACTCTACGCAAGAGGGTGTTTTGGATCGCCTCAAGAAGACTGTTGAAGACTTTGGTGTCCGTGCCAGCAAGACCATGAGCAAAAGTTTTGGGGGTGGTGCGGTAGCCGCTCTTGCTGAAGCTCGTGCAGCGGCTGAAGCCCGAGTCGCTGAAAGAGATCGCAGAGAAGACGAAATGACACTCGCAATTGGAGCCCCGTCAGCAGAGGCACGTCTCTCTACCGAGTCGACCGAGCAAACGCAACTGGCGAAACAGAAACAACCTGAACCAGTCGTAGCACCGCCGCGGCAGAGTGATGGGCGTTTGAGTATATCTGACTTGTTCCCTACTGAGGGTCGTGTCAAGGAGAAACATAAAATTCCCGAGAAGCCATTCCAGTTTAAACCCAATCCGCTAACCCTTGCACAGGAATCGAAAGCTTCCTCTGCTGCTCGCGAAAGTACATCAACAACACCTCCAAACTCTCCTCCAGTCCACATCGATAGTGTCCAGCTTGTAGCCCCGCGCCTGTGTTCAATAAGCCTCCTCCAGTCTTTGCCCTTCCAGTCGCCACAACAAGGCAGCCATTCTCACCAGTGTCTAAGGCGAAACCATTCTCTCCTGCCCATAAAGTGTTCAATCCACCACCCCCGCCACAGCACTTTAGCAGTAACATTCAATCGTCTATATACCCTTCACTTCGTTCATCACCGACACCTTCGTTTAAAGGAAAAACCGCCCAAGCCCTTACCGCTCAGTCGACTCTGGAAAGCGTAACATCTGATAGGATATTCGATGACGATGACGATGTGCCCGCGTGGATGCCAAGCACTCAGGAGACCGACTACACCTCAGGTTACACCCAGTCTCAACTCCACCCAGACACACAGATATGCGACGAAGACGACAGCTGGCCAATAGACGAGAAACTGGCGGCTGGTGTGCAATGGACTTACGGTTCCAAGGAAGATAGTATGACATGGAGCACACTGCCTTCTCAAAGTACGCGAGGAGATACAGGACCTGTTACTAGAACTTCTCCACTTCGTGAACAGAAGTCAGATTGGGCTCGTCCGGTTCCAGGCGCGTTTTACGTGGAGATGGATAACATGGCTGAAGGTGAAGGCAACTTACTTTCTAAAGACCCTGAGCTTGGAGCAGGTTGTGTTGAATGCATCTAAGACAACGATCACCGATTCCCAAGTCAGTTTTACAACCTCTAAAACCAGCCCTGGCTTATTGAATTTTTTTTGATATTCAAGCTTAAAAGCGTCAGGAGCCAAAGTCAGATGTCGATGGCCTCATTCGAATCATCTCAAACACAGCCGTCTCAAGGCGGGTTCCTTAATCAAGCATCTAAGCTTCTCAGCAGCGCATTGGGCACAAGCAGCAAAAAGAAACAACCTGAAGTCAAGATGGTTTTGCAGATGGCAGCTGTAGCGGCTAAAAAGGTGACATCCCAGATCTTTCCTTCTTGAAACCAACCAAACTGATATTCCTCCGTAATTGCAGCAACAGGAGGAAGCTGATAAGAAGGCTGCTCGTTTAAAGGAGATGGAAAGTCGTCGTCAGCTTGCTATTCAACGGAAAGCTGAGGAGGAAAAGGCTAGAGAGCTGGAAGAGGAGCGCAAACTGAAGGATGAAGCTGAACGTCGTAAAAAAGAGAAAGAAGGAAATACCGATAAAGGGCGCTTAAACTTCCATCCGTGAAGAAGGTAGTAGAGTTTTATTCAAGTCTTCAATGCTGAGATCGCTGATTTTTGATTCAGGATGACGAGTCACAAAAGAAGCGCAAGATTGAAGTCGAAAAGAAACCGGAGTTGAAGAAGCCAGGACCTAGCATGCTTTTTGGAAAATCGCATCTGAAATCCTCTCTCAAACAACCCTCGAACTCGTCTTTCGCCTTTGGCTCTTCGACAGTTGCATCGTCTTCGAACTTGGAAGACGAATCTTCCTCTCTTAAAGGAAAGGAACAGGCTACTCAGCAAAATATGGTTGAGGATGACGTTTCTCAGCCATCTCAGTTGGTTCAATCACAAATGGCTGCGCGCGCTAAAGCCCAAATTGATGCCGCCAAACATGCAGAGCCAGTAATCCCCAGCGAAAGCATCGAACTACCGGACATCAACAGCGAGTATTCTGATTCCGAGGATGAAGATCGCGTTCGCACTTTCGATCCTCCTGAATGGGCTCAATCTCCGGAACTTCGAACACAGCTTGAGGCCCAAAGCACTATAAACCCGGACGATATTTTTGGCGCTGTGCGTCCGCTCAGAATGGAAGAGATTTTCAAGACGAGGACAAGTCGATTCCGGGCTCGTACAAGCTCTGCAAATTGGACTGGGGCAGATCGACTCACTATGCAGGAAGAATCGGCTTATGCCCGACGTATGGGATTCAAGTAAAGGACATGGTCATTTTTAGGAGATATTCAAGCATATGCTATGTTATTTGTTTTGCACATTCTTGTAATGTTTGCCGTGTATATCATTGCGTCGAATTATGGAGCAGTTAGGAAGACGCAAACAGGAGCAGAGGGTGATATTTGTACATGAAGAACGTCATTATGATACAAGGTGGTTATGTACAAAGTGGAGTAACGGACATTGGAAGAAAAAAGTACAGAACCAGCGGTTTGGATGCGAAATTGGCCAGGTTGAGTGAAGAGAAGTATCAGGTGCACCCCCATAATTCGATGATCAGTCCATAAATTGTTGTTTTAACAGGCTGTGCAAACTTACCTAGTACCTTGATAAACAATAGTATAGACTAGATCGAATCAATGAACAGAAGGCCAATTACTAGGGCAGGATTGGAACTATACCTTGCACTTCTCACACGTCCTTAACTGGTTCAAATAGAACATATGGCCTAAGCACTACATAACTTCAAGTTAGCATGACGATGTCGAGTACAAACTAAGACATGCACAGACATGGTAATAGCCGCAAGTAAGTTTGTCAGGAGCTCCTATTAGACGAATCTCTTTTGCTTTAGCAAGATCTCCCCAAAGGTCTTGCAGTTCGACCAGATTTTCGCGAGATACAGCAGCGCCGAAGGAGCTCCTGATCCATTTCCAATTCGAACTGCCTTGGAAAGGAATGTCTCAGCGTCGTCGAGCCTTCTCATCTTCAAGTAAACCTCTCCCAAGCCGTTGTAAGAAAAAGCCGTAGTTGTATGCTTGACCCCAAGAGCATTTCTTTGAGAGCGATTACTTCCAGATGCAATATCTCAACAGTAGACAAGTTTCCGCTTTGTGCAGCCTGGAGGGCTTGATTGTTTAGCTGAATAGCAGCTATCAAAGAGCTAGCATATTCAGGTTTACGTGCGGATGATTTACGGTTGCCATTTATACGAATCAAAGCGTCAAAATTCCTTTTCGAGACATTTGGAGGATTATGTAACTGAATAATTAGATAAGGAAAGGTCACATGTAGCGATTAGGTAGCGTTCCCAGTCCAACTTTGAACCTCTCCACCACAGTGACCACTAACGACTCTCATTGATTCTTCGTATTTCCTAGGCGCTCGGATTAAGCGCATTTTCTTTCCAGTATTTTGTAACCTATCTTTCTGCCCTATGGCCTCCTCATCATCCCTCATCGCCTGAAATTCCATCGGTGGAACCTGTTCGTTTCTCATACAAGCACGCCTCTGAAGAAGAAGTACTCGATGATCTCTCAAGGTCCGTTATATCTACCGTTTAGAAGACAGTGTAAGATTCACTAGAAATAATTTAGCCGCTTTATCCTGAACCTTCCGGACGAAGAACTTGCTTCATTGGAACGCCTGTGTTTTCAGGTTGAACAAGCGTGCGTGTTCTTGATGACTTCCTTCAACTTACTAACAGTGGATTAACCAGTCACTGGTTCTATGAGGACTTTATTCGCGAAGAAAATAACAACCTTCCATCATATAATCTGAAACGATTCTCGGAAACGCTGTTCAAGGCCTGTCCACTCTTGCAGCAATGGAGTCACGATCACGAACAAGCATTCAGCACGTTCATGCAGTATAAAACACGGGTACCAGTTTGCGGAGCCATTATGCTGAATGATGCTATGGATAAGGTATATTAAATCAATTGTTCATTGTCCATCTGTTCTACGTTGCTGACTGCTTACAAAGTGCGTACTTGTCAAAGGATGGAAAGCGTCGTCGGGTTGGGGATTTCCGAAGGGAAAAATCAACGAAGACGAACATCCTCGCGATTGCGCTGTCAGAGAGGTAGGCAAATCAATTTACCATAGTGGTACATCGCTCAAATAGCTCAAATATAAATAGGTCCTCGAAGAAACCGGATACAATCTTTCTAACCAAATAGATGGCGAAGACTATTTTGAAATGTCGATCAAGGAACAAAAAATTTGTCTGTATGTTGTCCCAGGAGTACCAGAAGATTTTCCATTCAAAACAAAAACTCGGAAAGAAATCAGTGTATGTCGACAATAGTGATGTAATGTTGCCTTTTGCTCATATCGATTCTTAGAAAATCGAATGGTTCAGACTGGTCGATCTCCCAACTTGGAAGAAGAAGCAGGCTGCACCTGGCAAGTTTTACTTAATAACACCCTTCATAAAGTGAATATCATCCTTTTCCTTTCTTTGACCATTTCCTGATCTTTGAATCAGTCCCCTCAAGAAATTTATCAGCCAAAGAAAATCACGAAAGGCGACAGGGAGAAATGGGAAGCAGAAGAACGTTCAACCTACAGTTTTGTCTTCCAAGAGCGAAGTTAGCTCTCGACGTTATGATCCCCTCCCAGAGCCTAGCTCTCAATCATCCTCTTCTAACGTTGTCGGCCATGCACCTTCCTCACAGCAACCAGAACTTGCTCCTACTGAAAATGTGGATCCAATCCAGATGGATCCCCAGCTCGCTAGATTGCTTTCCTCACTTGCAAAGTCGGCGACAATACCGCCAGATAATGTCACCGAAGACAAGAAGACTAGCGCTATAGATAAGAAGCCACAAACACAGACTGCCAGTCCACCACCGATCCACAACTCAGATGTATCTGAAGAGTCTACAATTGTAGCTCATGCACACGAGCAACCAGATTGGTCATCTTCGGTACCCTCTTACTCGCAGCAGGCGGAGTTGCCAAATCGACCTGAACAGTCACCTGTGCCTTCATCCATCGTGACGAGTGTATCACCGCCTTCTTTTAATGATCTACCGTCAAAGGCCACAATGAACGGCAATGCGAGTCATAACCCTCAAAATATATCCATTCCCAACCCTAAGGGAACCCCTTCATCGTTATCATCCCCGACCTCCAATACTTCTCCAACTTCCCGTAGAAAATCATCATCGACTGCAGACATCTCCCCATATTTATCTCGGCAAGTCGAGGTGCCTACTTCAGCAAAAATGCTTCAGCAACTATCACTCCTCGAAGCTGTCGCCGATGAATCGGCCAGAATGGCGCCTATTATTGCTGCGAGGGCGGCGATGGCCACCAGAGGACCTATACCAGGCGGATACCCAATCCCATCGGCCTCTGTTCCTCCCCAGCCTGTGCCGGTTCGCGACCCTAATGCCATGTACTCTTATCATCAAGGTCCGCCAGCGCCTCCGGCAAGTGCTGCTGGGTTCCATCCCCGTTATCCAATGGAAAACCAGATGAATAGTTATCAAGATCCTTTCCAAGTCCGATCGAGAACAAGCCAAGCTTTCCACCGCGGCCCAATGCATAACCCTACTGGCAGTGTTAGCATGAACCAGAACCATCTTCTTGCGGCCATTAATGGTTCTCGTGCTGGACCAATTAGTCCGAATTATCAAATGGGTCCGCAGTTTATGTATCAGCAACAACCCCAGTTCAACGTAGGACCCCCGCCTTTCAATGGTCCTGCGAACCATGTTCAATTTCACCAAGTACCCTCACAAATGAATGGTTATAGTCCCTTCCCAAGCAGCATGCCGCCACCGCCTCCACTACCTACTAGTATTCGCCCCTATCCTAGTGCCATTCCTAATCACTTACCAGTTATGATGAATACAGCTCCTGCTATTGCTCAGAATCCGACCTCTGTGTCTCTCCTGTCGATCCTTAATGGTCGGCCAGCCCAACAAACAACAATCCCTGGGCCGGCCCATCAGTAAATCACTCATCGATGATGGCTCGGGCAGCATGTCACTCCTCGTCCCACGCTGCTCTTCGACTTGTTTCGAAGACCTAACCCCTGCCATTCAAATCCGATCTTGAACCTCGCCGCTCCTTCTTAATTCCCGGACTTTCTTGTATTGTAGCATTGTCGTCTGACAGAGATCTGTCCCACCCCACGCATTTTTTCACAGTTGATATTTTGTTAAGCATTCTCCTTACCGGCTCGTATATACGTCGTCTTTTTCCCCGTCTCTCTTTTGGATCCGGTTCCCCACTTTCATTCCTCCTTTTTCACGGTTATTTGATGTTTATAGTTCATAATGGAGTTTATCTGCATGCCATGTAGTCGTTTAAATTGTATCCATACTCATATACACAAAATCGTTGGTTTGTCGGAAAGAAAAGTAGAGTGGAGCAAAGTGTATGTCACTTGGGTGCGATCAAGAGAGAGAAAAGCTGCTGGTTTAATAGGTCTTGGATTTGCTTCCTATTTCAGCATCAGGATTCAGGAATGTACCCTGAGATGTCACGGTACTGATGGGAGAAGACAGAAGATCGCAGGAAGACTTATATACGTACCGCTTCACATACACTGAGCAACTTTGAGAACAAGGGCTGTTGATGTTGCTCAGAGAAAGAGGATCCAGATTCCAAGTGGGAGTTTTTATGCGCCCTCTGGCGGCCGCCTTGTTGATGTCAAATCAACATGATGCGGAAGAGTTGGGTGGGGTGGACTTGGTACACATGTGCACTTATGTATGTATTGGATGATACCTTAGATACCTTTAGATACCTTCGAGATAGCCTGCTATAGGAGCCGTTTATTCAGGAGCACGAAACACAAGGGGAGCCGCGAACGATAGTGTTACGATAGCACGTAGGCTGATAAAGAAAGATTTCTGCATCTTCCGTATTTATTGCCACAAGGCTATACAGCGAAGTACTTTAACTAAATGTATTTATCTGTGACGAATTTACGTTTTCGGACCCGAACGCACGGAGGCAGTTCCCCGAAACGTTGGGAAATGGGGGCTGGGCATCTGGTTAGAGGCGGAAGATGTGTAAATTGTGGCCAATTCGTGATTATTATTTTTTCAATTTGTTGATGTGCGCATAGTAGTTGGAAATTCATGGTGGATGGGGTGACATGATCTATGATACATCCTCCGGCTGCGCTGTAGCGCGCTATCGTGGTGATGTGTTTTGCGATTGCCGCTGACAGTTCCAAGGGTACATTTGTCTGGACTCTTGGACCCTGGGTTGGAGAAACAGCTATCAATTCGGCTGATATTATAATGGATTAAGTTTTGAGGAGATCTTCCGGATGTCTTGCACGCTCCGAGCTGAGCGACAGGCGCCCGAAGGGGGACGAGTCTAATTGGCTCGAGCGTGCACTTCCAGGTGTCCATCCAACAATCAACAATCAACTTGTTAGGTATAATTGATACGTGTTTATGGATGTCGGCTCGGAAATTTAGACCTCCATTTGCCTTTTGATATGTACTGTAGTTGAATGACATTTTTGCGCGGGAGTAGACCGTCCGTCCTGCCAGTGTATCATCGCCATGTCATGATTCGTCGGCCCATAAATAACGCTTGTCAGGAGTGTTTAGTTGTTCGTTGCACTGTAGAAAAATTAGACAAATCTCAAGTTATTCCTTGAAAAATGAAATGCGGTAACCGATGCTGCCGCCAGGCAAATACAGTATCAAAGCAAATGCGCGGTTGGTATGTAGCACTACTCGGGACAGCTGTCGGTTCTATTTTTATTATGTACGATTTGCCCGGCTACTTGCCGGATGAGAGCTTCTTTCGAATCTGAAATCGCTGAATCATATGATCAAGTGAGTGACCGGACCAAACTAGTTCAGTGACATGAACCAGTGTGTGACTCTCAGTCCGATATTTAGAAAATCTTATCTCGAAAAAGGATTGCTTAGACTCCTTACCACCAACCTTCGGTGCTCACACCTGCCCTAGGCAGCCTGTTTCTCCTCCTGAAACCTTTTTTCTTTCTTCTTTGTTTTTTTCTTTTTCTCTCTTTTTGTACGGAACCTACGCCACAGCGGGAATATGTTGAACGGTAGTGGAATTAAGATCTTTTCGGGTACGAGCATTATTCAAGTCCATTGAATGTGTTTTGGACTGACATGCTTCTAGGGACGAGTCACCCAGAGCTTGCCGAGATTATTGCACGACGGTATCTCTCTTCCCTATCTGCTCCACCGCCCCAGCAGTCCTTGAACCTCATTCATTGACATCGGTGCTACAGCATCGGCTTACCCCTCTCCAAGGCGGAAATCACACGCAGCGGGATTGGCGAAACGAACGTCAGGATCGCAGAATCCGTGCGAGAGGACGATGTGTACATTATCAACACTGGTTGTGGAGCAGTGAACACATCTCTTATGGAGTTGTGTATCATGATCCATGCCTGTAAAATTGCCAGCGCGAAACGAATTACGGCGGTCATTCCTCTCTTCCCGTATGCGCGACAAGACAAGAAAGACAAAAGCCGGGCGCCTATCACTGCTAAGCTGGTGGCGAATATGATACAGAAGGCTGGATGCGACCACGTTATTGTGAGTGGAGCTGTTTTGACACTAGTGTCGACCACCGCTTACGATCGTTATTCTGGTGGACAGACGATGGATCTGCATGCTTCTCAGATTCAGGGTTTCTTTGATGTTCCAGTTGACAAGTGAGTTTAAAGCTGTTGCTTCTCAAACTACATTCTTAATTAAAAACCCGGAAATACAGTGTAAGGAGCTACATGGCTTGGTGGTTGCGGTTGCGGTGGCTGAATGTTATTTGAATGGTTTTTCCCAGCTGTATGCCGAACCATCAGCAATTCTATACATCAGGACACATTTCAACGTAGAGGATGTGGTAATCGTATCACCAGATGCTGGGGGAGCTAAAAGGTGAGATAACACTAATACGCACGAAACAGACGAGGACGAGCTAAGAAACTAACGAATTGAATAGGGCCACATCGATAGCAGACCGACTTGGCGTTGATTTTGCGTTATTCCACAAAGAGCGAAAAAAGGCGAACGAAGTCTCGCGCATGGTGCTGGTCGGAAACGTTAAGGACAAGATAGCGATACTGGTGGACGACATGGCGGACACTTGCGGAACACTCTGCCTTGCGGCCTCGCACCTGTCTGAGGCCGGTGCGCTAAAGGTATTTGGATTTGTGACGCACGGGATTCTGAGCGGGAATGCGCTGTCGACGATTACGGAGAGCAACCTGGAGAAGCTGATAGTGACGAACACGCTGCCGCAGAATGCGAACCAGGCAGCATGCAAGAAGATCGAGGTGATTGATATTGGAAAGGTGCTTGGAGAAGTGATACGACGCAGCCACTACGGAGAGAGTGTATCGAAGCTGTTCCACGAGGTGCCGTATTAGAAGTATGTACATAGCGAAAGAGACGGATATATTATGAACTGGGTTGATTTGAGATCTGACCCGGTAGATTGGATAATTGAGCTGCCCAAAAGGAAATGAGAATCGAGTCTGGGTTGGAGGCGACACCCGAACTGCTAACTTGCTTGTCTTCTTTTTTTTCTGTCATCTCTCTCCCTCAACCAGTCGACTCTCTTTATTTCTATGTTCGACTGATACTCCCAATCTCCCTCCTTCATCCAAATGCAAGGTTAATTAACTCTGCTCTAAAATATCCATATATCACAACTAATGAATATCACTGCACAATCCTAGATGGCCATCCCCAGCACATCCCAAACGGCCATCCCCAGCACATCTCAAACGGCCATCCATCGCCCGTCCACTCCCTCCCCCACCAACACAGCACAGGCCACAGCTCAAGGCTCCCATCACCGTCGTCGGAATACCCAGTGTCTCCGTCCAGGACAGCCGTCTCGTCGTCGGCTCGTCCCAGAGCAGTGCGTCCCCCTTTCAACCACCCTCCGTCTGTCTCTATTAATCCTTCTTCTTCTAGGGTCTACGCGCTCCTATACTCCCCTCAAGGTCCTGGGTGATGGTTCGTTCGGTACCGTCTGGCTCTGCGATTGGCACGGCACGCTTCCCCCAAATACACCTCTCTCGCCTATGCAGTGTGGAGCAGGTGCAAGGCCAGACTGGTCGGGAAAGCGTTTGGTAGCAGTCAAGCTCATGAAGAAAAGATGGGAGGGCGGCTGGGACGAGTGTCAGAAACTGAAGGAGCTTGAGGTGCGTTCCCACAATAATCTCTACTCACGTCTTGTTTCGCAGTTCTCAATTAATCTCCTCCATCTCACAGTCCTTGCGCGCCATTCCTTTCCACCCAAATGTCATTCCTCTCTACGATTTCTTTCTTCTTCCAGATACCAAGGAGTTGTACTTTGTTTTCGAGTCCATGGAGGGCAATCTGTACCATCTCATTAAAGCTCGCAAAGGCCGCCCTCTTGCAGGCGGTCTCGTATCATCAATTTTTCATCAAATCGTGCTAGGGTTGGACCACATCCACGCAAATGGCTACTTTCATCGCGATATGAAGCCAGAGAACGTTCTCGTCACAACTACCGGGCTGTTCGATTATACTTCCGTCTCACCTATTGCCCCACCAAATGCTCCAAAGGAAAAAGATGTCGTTGCCATAATCAAACTCGCCGATTTTGGTCTAGCTCGGGAGACGAAGAGTAAACCACCGTACACGGAGTACGTCTCGACTAGATGGTATCGCGCTCCGGAGGTCCTCTTGTTGAGTCGCGACTATTCGAATCCTGTCGACATGTGGGCTTTTGGTACTATAATGGCTGAACTCGTCAACCTGCGTCCCTTGTTCCCTGGGTCAGATCAGGTTGATCAGGTAGCACGCATATGTGAGATTCTGGGAGACCCATCAGACGCGTATGGAGTCGACATGTTTGGAAGTCAAGTAGGTGGCGGTCCCTGGGCCAAGGGAAATAAGCTGGCAAAGGAGATAGGTTTCCAGTTCCCCAAGGTACGTGCTATTTTGATTTTACAACCACCATTCGATTTCAACGAGGTCTTATCTAGGTCGAGCCCAAAGACTTCTACGCCCTGTTTGCAGAGACCGTACCTAGATCCCTTGTTAACTGCATAAGGGACCTTCTTAGATACGACCCGGACAAACGCCTAACAAGTCGACAATGTCTCGAGCACCGCTATCTCTTTGAGACTATACCCCGCAACCATATCATCCCACCCTTTGGAATCCAAGGATTCGCTTCCAACTCATCTATCTCAAATATATCAACCTACGTCAATGGCACCCATTCGCAACCTTCACTTCCAACACCATCCCAACACCATCCACCGACACATTCGCATTCCAGCCAGAATCTACATCAGCCACAGCCCATTATTGATCCTTCCACAACCCATCGTATCCCTTACCCTATTCCTGCGCCCCAGCCTCAATTCCCTATACCACCGAATCCCCCTGTTGTTGTTGCGCATAATGATTATCGACATCTTCCTAATGATGCCTGGCCTGGTTCTCAGCCCGACTATCCTATGGATGTATCCCCTCAAGAACCGCCTAATCCCCACCAGCATACCAACGGACATACCCACGAGGCGCAAGATTCCGCCATGGTCCAAGACCTTCCTCCTCCTCCACATGGTAACAAATTTGGCAAGCTTGTGTTACCCAAGAAGAGCAAGTGGGGCCTCGGTATGTTTGGTGGTGACAAATCCCATCATAATCCTTTACCTCCCGTGGACGAAACAAGCCCAGCCATCATTTACCCGCCACGGAAACGTGCCCAGTCGTCAAGTACAGACAGCAAGTCTTTGCGTGAATCATCGCCCATCCGTGAACAGCCGGTCGATGCGAAGAAGACTCAGAATATGAACAAGAAGGAGGCTGAGCGTCTTCATCGTGAGGCTGAGATGGCGAAGCGCGAGTTGGCTCGAATGAACGCTCGTGAACAGGCGCGCGGTGTCTTACTCAAGCGTCAACAGATGATGCTTCATAACAACCTGACTGATGATCTAGAGTGGGTTGGTGGTCCTGATCAACGTCTGGAGTTGAAGGACTCGAAGGGCAAGCAACCGTCATCTGGGCCTGTGCGGCAACAAGCATCTAACGGGAATGCTGCTCCGTCGACCACGCTGGGTGCTGCCGCGGGCAAGTTTGTCATGCAGCAGAATGATCCGTTGCTTTCACCGCCCGATCGCGAGCGCGAGCGTGAATGGCGAGGGTCGCAAGATCGTGAACGGTTTGCAAAAGCCCGGCGGCGAGAGTTTGATGACGACCATTCCATGTCATCTTCCGATATGCACAGCGTCAGCCGGATGTCTTCGATATCGTTTGCTACTGTGGATAGCGATCCAGGGCCTTCATCACGGTTGCGCAACCGCCCGAGTCTCTATGGTATTAGTAGAATGACGTCTCGATCTTCACTACGGACATCCTTTGATGATTTCCCCCGTCTGCTCGCTCGTCTAATTCGATTTCACTAGAGGGTCAACTGGCTCATGATTTCCGTACTCAGGCTTCTGTATCATCTCATTTATCTGGCAGCGTTTCGCCCCTCCCATTCAACTACTTTCTCTCTCGCCCACCATGTCCCCACCATTGTCACCATCTCCGGCATGGGTGCAAATCCAACAACACAAGGAAGATCTCCTATCCCGAACACAATCACCCCCCTTCCTTGCAATATCCCCCGCGATACTATACGAATCCCAGCGCTCCTCATAGCCCTCTGGATTTGCATAGCCAATTACCCCCTCTACCCGCCAGCCCTTACGGGCACCCACCCAGCTCATATGGAGGATATCCGCCGAGTTCAGGGCATACTCCCAAATCAGCAAAGTCGGTCATAAACCCTATATTCAAAGTGGTGAGTTACAAGTGGGACAGTACGGATGGTCTGGTCCCTGACGACTCCACTCAGCCTCCATTACCCCCGCCTCCACTACCACCGTCCACGGGTGATGATCGACTTTCCTCTCTTAATGCCTTGCCCCCATTTTCCCAGCTGGACGCAGTCGCTGGAGGAGAATATCCTCCACTGTCTCCTATGGTTTTTACAACGCCAGAAGATGTTTGATTTTCTGTTGCTAGACACACTCCCTTGGTTTTTTTTTTTTACTTTATTTTATTTGTTCCTCGCATTTCTTTTTTTTCTTTTCTTTTTTGTTTTTCGTATTTCGGCTTCTCTTTTTCTTCATTCTTCGTTCTTTCGTTCTTGTCCCGCATCATTGACTGCATCTTCTGTCTTCCGCAATCGACAAACGCATACATTCACTCATTCCTCTCTCTTCCCATCTCAATTTTACCCAGGAGGTTGTATCAGCGGCATACACATAATGAACCATTTGGTACCACCTGTTTTTTCGCATTCTTAATCTGTTATTTACCACCACCCCGTACCATACTTACTCTTCACTAGTTGCACTATCCAAAGCCGGAAGCTACGTATAGTAGTAGACAGACATGTATTTTTATCCCTTCCGCCTTGTCAAAAAAACAAGATTTCGGTCGGCTGGATAATGCAAAAATCAGAAAGGATATTAAACCCTTCCTCGGGCACGATGATGAGTGATCGAGAAAGATTTAAGGCAAAACTTGACATAGCACAAACTACTTAGGTCTCAAACATTTGACATTCTATTTGGATATATAAAGATTTCTTGCGAGTTTGTCTCGCGGGTTCTTAACTTCCTTAATATTGAAGAGAAATAAATGGAATAGGTGTTTTCATGTTTGGCAATTCTATTGTTCGCGACTGACAGCGTAGCCTGATGTCTATCAATGATGATGATGGGGGTCTTGTTCGAACCGAATGCCGCTGTAGAGGTGAACCAGGTCAGTATTTATGTTTATGTTTCCGATGACCGCTACAGCCGAAACGGGAAGAGAACCAAAGGACGTACCAATATCTTCAGAAAAGAACGCCGGCCAATGAGGCGCGAATTTAGTCACTTGGGTCCAAGAAGGCAGAAGACAATAAGTGTGCACATACCCACATGGACGGGGACCAGGTTGATCCTGTCGGTTAGGGCGTCGTCAGTATGATGGTTCTTTTTCAAATTCGACGTGAAGAAGAGATGGGCGAGGCCATTATGTGTGCGTGTGCGCGCGCGCGTGTGTGTTTTTTTACGGGTGGACTTACCAAGTTGATGTAAACTTTGGGATGGCCCAAGGGTCCTCCTCCTAATTGCCGAGAAGAAAACGAGATCAAGTACGTCAGTAAGCACGTTTCAGCATGCACAACCGCAGCGAGTCCGCAATGGGGAGGAAGGGGACAGGGAAAAGGAAGAACGAGCGACACACACCTCCGTCGCAAGATGCTTTCCGACCCTGTACAAGGCGTATAGGCTCCTCCGAGATAAGTTCCATCGCACTCAATGGGTTGGGCTGGAATTCCATCGCGGTTTGCTCGAAACGGGGCCTGATCCCGGCCCAGGACGAGGAGCCTGGCTGGTCGACCAGGTAGTGGGGTAGTTGGGGGCTTGCTGGATCGTCACGGGTGGTGTTTCCAACGCCTGCTTAATAGGTGTGTCGGTGGCCTTGACAGCAGCGGTTGTGGAGCTGGAAGCATTCCGTGACAGTGTTTTCAGAGCATGGTTGAGACAAGGAAGAGCACGGCGGCCGAGCATGATGTGTGGTTGTGGATAAAGCAACTCAGCAATCCGCAACGACACTCAACTTTGGCCTATTTCCTGATTTGGAAGTCAGCAAACCGCATTCAAATCCAATACAAGACTTGCGATTTTGGCTTTCAATCAACTTTTTGTACGCCTACTAATACATAATTTTTGACTACGCTATTGTTATAAATACAGAGGAGTGATTCAGCTTCCAGATAATCTACAGTAGTGTGTTACAATTACTAGTCCATCAATAAAGCGCCGCTTGCTCCTCCACACCCCTCAGAACCCCGGTTTCAACCGATTCATCTTTAGTCCATTTCCTCAACTTGAATATCGTCGTCCGAGTCAATATCATCAATATCCATCGCTATGCCCGTTCCTTCGTGGTTAGGCAAAATAGTGAGGCGGTTGTGGGGACCATCAAAGCGGACACGAACGGTCTCGCCGTCCAGGACTTGACCGGAAAGAATGAGTACCGACAGCGGATTAAGTAGTTCGCTTTGAATAGCCCTATTGAGTGGTCGGGCACCATACGTCGTCGAATAGCCCACAGACATCAGGTAGTTCTTGCTGTCTGCGTCGATGTCCAGCACAATCTTGCGATCCGCCAAGCGGTCGTTAACTTCCTTAAGGCGTATGTCGACAATTTTAAGGATATCCTTTTGGGAGAGCGCTCGCTAGAAATATGGTTTATAATCAGTCGGTGTTTCATACCCATCCGGCTACTAGAACACTTACGAAAATGACGATATCATCAATACGGTTGATGAATTCGGGCGGGAAGTGAGCCTGGATAGCAGCCATTACCAGCGTTCTCGTTTTAGTGTCCACAGCTCCCGAGCCCATATCGTTGAGATACGCTGCGCCTAAATTAGATGTCATCATTATGACGGTGTTTCGCATATCGACAATGCGACCTTGACCATCCGTAAGGCGGCCATCATCCAAAACTTGAAGGAACAAAGTAACGAATTCGCGGCACGCCTTCTCGATTTCGTCGATGAGGATGATGGAATACGGTTTGCGGCGAATATATTCTGTCAGTTGACCTCCCGCATCGTATCCAACGTATCCTGGGGAGAACCAATGAGCCTTGAAATAGAATGCTTCTCTGAGTATTCTGAGGCATCGATTCGGATCATGGTATCTGGGGAGTCGAAAAGTACAGTCGCGAGCTGAGATGGACTGGTCAGTACACTGTACGATATTGAGGATAGACTAGAAATAAAATGCTTACCGTTTTCGCCATGAGCGTCTTACCCGTACCCGAAGGACCAGCCATCAGGAAACTGGCAACTGGTCGATTTGGATTTGAAAGGCCACTCCGAGACAGCCTAACTGCGTTTGCGACCGCCTTGACTGCATCTTGTTGACCAACCACACTATCGGAAAGAACTTTCTCCATTCTTAAGAGCTTCTCCCTCTCAGTCGTGACGAGGCGAGTAACAGGAATGTTGGTCCATTTCGCAACGATATCTGCGATTTGGTCTGGAGTCACCGTATCTGCGCCAGAGCCAGCAGATGCAGCGTCCTCTGCAGCTTTCTTGGCCTCTAATTTCTCGAGGCGGGCTTGAAGATCCGGCAATGCGTAATAACGGAGGTCAGATGCCGTCGCAAGATCATATCTGAAAAGGTTTGATGTGAGCAATTTTGCAAGTGAGCTGATATAAATAGATCGTACCGTCGTTCGGCTTCCTCGACCTTGGCCTTGAGTTCGTCCATTTTTCGCCTAACTTGGTTAATCTCATCTCCTCGCTTCTTTTCGTTTTCATATGCGGCCTTGAGAGGTTGAAGTTGTTCCTCGACGTCGGCGATTGCTTTTCGGGCCAACTGCAGTCTCTCTTTGCTAGCTGCGTCTTTTTCACGTTCAAGAGCATGGATTTCGACCTCGAGCTCAAGTTTTCTGCGTTGCAGCTTGTCGATAGCTTCTGGTTCTGTTTCACGGGTAACGCGGACACTGTACAAAAAAAGTCAGTTGCTTGCTTAACTATCGAAGGGTGACAGCAGAGACATACCTGGCGCATGCTTCATCAACCAAATCGATGGCGGAATCCGGAAGACGTCTTGAGGTTAGATATCGATGGGCCAATGTCGCAGCAGTAATGAGAGCACCATCGAGAATGCGAACACCGTGATGGACTTCATATTTTTCTCGAATTCCACGCAGGATGCTGATTGTCTCCGATACACTGGGCTCATTAACAAGGACTTGAGCGAATCGACGTTCCAAAGCGGGGTCAGTTTCGATGTATTTGCGGTATTCCGACAGGGTAGTTGCGCCGATACACCTGAGCTTTCCACGGGCCAGGAGAGGCTTGAAGAGATTTCCAGCATCCATACCGCCGCCCTCTGCACCTCTTCCAGCCATGATGAGATGAAGCTCGTCGATAAAGAGGATAATTCCGGGACCACCGTCTTCGGCAGCCTTCTCGACTTCGTTGAGGACAGATTTGATTCGTTCTTCGTACTCGCCCTTGTATTTGGCGCCTGCCATGAGCGCACCCATGTCGAGAGAATATAACCGGGCAATGAGGCTGGCTGGGACATCGCGTTTTACGATTCTCTGAGCCAAACCCTCTGCGATAGCTGTTTTCCCGACACCAGGCTCTCCGATGAGTACAGGATTATTTTTCGTCCTGAATAAAATGCATTAGTTTTCATTTCCAGAGATATAAGGCAGCGAGACGTACCTTCGGCAAAGGATACGAATGGCGCGTCGGATTTCATTGTCGCGACCGATGACAGGATCTATCTTGCCTTCTTCAGCCAAAGCTGTAAGATCCACAGCGTATTTCTGCAAAGCGTCGAAACCTTGCTCAGCAGTTTTGGATTCAACGCGTCGATTACCGCGAATCTGTTCAATGGCAGTCTTGACAGTGGCTTCGGTGAGACTATTCTCCTTGAGTACAGTTGCTACTGATGGATCTTGGATGAGAGCAAGGAGGATGTGATCTTGGGCAATGTAGGAGTCGTGCATCGTTTTCTGTAGCGATTGAGCTTCGCGAAGGACTTTCATAGCGGCACCAGATAAAGAAGTTTCTTCCGGTGGAGGACTTTGTGTGGGGAGACGAACTATCAGTTTCTGCACACTTCGCTTGACGCTGGCCTGCATGTAATTGTGAGTACTCTAATAGCAGAACACGGTGATTGAATGGGCTTACTGGATCGCCACCAGCTCTTGAAACCACAGAAGAAAATAGTGGAGCACCAGCTGAAGTAGCTGGAGGTGCGCCGGGCATCGAAGAATTCTGAACCCGACCCTTCATTGAGTAGCACGAAGGCCATATGGGCAGGGTACACTGTAATAAGCATGGTCAGAACACTGAAGGAAATCAAGCAAAAGAAAACGACATACCTTGGGCGTTGGCATAATCTTTAGCAAGCTGAATTGCTTCAGCAAGAGTTTGCTGTGTTTTGTCGGTGAATTCCATATTGCTAGTCATGCTGGATGATCATAGGGGGATGGGAATAAGTATTATATTTAACGGTGGAGAAGGCTGGGGTCTTATATATAATGTAGGAGGCAGATGAAGAAGAATGGGCTAGATGATTGGAGTATGTTCTACTGGTTTCTGTCTCGATCGAGAATATTCCAAGTTATGCTTGCCTGACATCATGGGCTTAATTTAGATATTGAATATAATCGAAAGAAAGACAGGGTTTACTACAAAGTCTAGGACTCTAGGTGAGTCCACTTGAGTCTACTTGAATACTGTAGCCTCCAGTGCAAGGCTCCTGAGTGGTGCGTTGGCCAAGCCGCGATAAGTTATTCAAATTAAACCCCGCAGCCGGCACGTGTATGTCCATATTTGGAATCCTCCGGAGTCGATTGCAGACAGCAGACCGTCGTTGGCAGTCTGAGCCCAACACAGCAGCAGTTGACCGTGACTCCGTAACTTTGACATTACTCCCAAAGAGCCAGTCCATGAGGATCTAAGAGCTGCAGACTTGTATATGCTCACCTAGCCTGGCAAGGTTCTGCACCATTCCTATGTTCACCGCCAACCACATCTCAATACCTCTCGGTATCATCATTGGCCTCCTTGCTTCATTCGTTCAATCCTTGGGGCTGACCATCCAACGAAAGAGCCATGTTGTGAACCAATCGCTGCCTGAACACCGACAGCGTGTCGAGCATCGAAGACCGTCTGTGGTCTCTCTCTTTACCCGATTTATCATTATTCTCATCTCCATGAACATCACAGGTTATGGTTGCTCGGCTTCGCCGTATTCATATCGTCTAACGTAATTGGCTCGTTCGTCCAGATCGCCTCTCTTCCTGTGGTGATTCTAGCACCATTAGGGGCAGTCTCACTTCTATGGAACGCTTTCTTTGCCCGTCTTCTGCTCGGGGACGTATTTTCACCATGGATGATCCTCGGTACCATTCTCATCGCTGGTGGTGCTATTTTGATAGCGTTTTTTGGCATCGTCCCAGAACAAACGCGCTCACTTGAGGATCTTCTCCATTTATTCCGGCGTCCAGCATTCATTGTATATTTCTCCATCTTAGGGGTTGCGGTCTTCATTTGCCTTGTCATTGTAAGTCTCGTCTACATCACACGACCTTGACATACATTTTAACTGCTAAAACTAAAGACACATCTCACGGAATATTCGATTTCTCGCCGGTTAGAGAAAGACGTTACTCCAGATTCTCCATCCAATTTCTCCCCTCCATCTTCTGCAATTCATCTACCAACACATTCTACCCATACAACTACAGGTCTCACTGAAACTATCGACGATACTCTTCTTCCTCATGAGCAAACCCCACTTATCGATCCCAAAGTTCTGGCAGGGTCATCTCGACCCGATTCACCTCATAATGACCTGACTATCCGCTCAATTAACCGCACACGTCTGCTCTTAGCTATCTCTTATGCTTCATTTTCTGGTATTATCTCTGGCATGTGCTTACTTTTTGCCAAAAGTGGGGTTGAGCTCCTACTGCTCACATTAGGAGGCAACAATCAGTTTTGGAGGTGGGAGGCATGGGTGCTTGTTCTCGGATTGATCATCTTTGCCATGTTACAACTGTGGTATTTGCATAAAGCGCTCATTCTAGCCGATCCCACACTGGTCTGCCCATGTGAGTGGAAATGATATAACCATGCTACTATAGTCTAACGATATCACAGCTGCATTTTGCTTCTACAATCTATCATCCATCGTTAATGGTCTTGTGTATTTTGACCAATTCTCGCTTATACCTCCCTTGCATCTTGGCCTTGTTGTCCTAGGTATCGTTGTGTTGCTAGGCGGAGTATGGGTAGTAAGCATCCAGTCCGGAGGTGGAGGTGTAGATGTCGGGGCATGGAACGAAGAATCTATCAAGTTAACAGGGGAAGATGAAGCGTTGTACTCGGAACCCGACGATGCAGATGCAGACAATGAAGCATCTGAGGGTCTTACCATGTCCGACCAACCAAATGGCAGCCACCCCAGGCCAGGCATTGGACCTCTTGCAATGGAGAGAGAAACGCGTTCCGAATCTTATTTGTCCAATATAACAGATTCTACACCCGTCGGGTTGGGTATTGATATGGGATCCCCAGATTCTATGGCTGGGAAACCTCAAAGTTCGATTTCAATCCCAAGCACGCGACGGAGAGCCGACAGTCAGCTGTACTCTTCTCCTCGAACGCCATCTCGTCATTCGAAACGGAAACCGACGGCGGATGTTAATGTCTCTCCATCATCTGTACACCACCACCACGGGCATTCGCGTACGATGTCCTACCCTCACCCACATGTGCTCCCCTCTCCACCTCTCGGAAGCGTGTCTACTCTGGGTCCCGGATTCCAAATCGGTCTTTCGCCGCTCAGTCCTGGGTTCACGATCACACCGCTAGAAAGAAGGCGAAGGCCGAGTGCGATGGGCCTTGGCGGACCATCATTGGCTGATGTGGCGAATGAAGTTCTATCCAATGAGCAAGGCAGAAGACGGACAGTCAGTGAAGGTGGAGTTACGCGCACGGCAGTTGGGGCTGATGAAGATACCAGCGCTGAAAACAATGATGACGTGACTCGGGACGACATTCATGCTGGGAATGGGAGAAAACGTTGGAAGTGGCTCAGACATATATTTACTGGCAATGATTGAACATTTACGGGACTTTGTTAACTTTACATGTTATAATAGAGAGCGTAGCAATTTATCTCATTTTCCTTGCATCGTCCAAGTCATTAGTGGCTGGTAAGTACTTTCTCATCGCATGGGACAGGGGCAAAAAGAGAAAAGCCTTGTCGCTGTCAACTTGTGCATTTCTTAACATTTGGCCATGCTGTCAAGCAGAATCTCTCAAAATTTTCCATCAACAATCTTGTTTGCTACTGAAATAAACCTTCTCATCGCTTGGGGAAAAAGGCTGCAATAAACTATGCTTTTGGCTGCTCGAAGATAAATTTTAGTGGGCTCATGCACGTGGAAGTTTTATGGCATTTAATAGATTAGATGGTCTAAAACCAAATAATAAACGTGTTCGAGCTTCCTCTGGTTTAGATACGTACGTGTCTTGCAGCGGGTTTGCTTTGATCCTCATACTTTCGTTTGAAAGAAACAGCCGCGCTGCCTGACTGACGACGCGCCCATGTGAAAGTCTTTTGAGTTGATGGACAAGGCGTCATGGGTTCATGGACCTACAAGCGTCCAAGTTTTTTCGTTAATAGCAAGTTCGATCGAAAGGCAGGTTGTCAAGGGGGAAGACATATTGGCTCTATCTGCCGTTTAAGGCCTAGTTCCAATGGTAGAGTGGGCGGGTTGCATTATTCTGCTTCTGAATTTCTCCCCTAAGCCCTGTTCGGGGATGTTGAAACGGTGTCTGGTTGCAATTCAGATAACGGCAGACATGCTCGCAGCTGAGTGGTGTACTTGAGCCTCTTTCCGAGCTTCCTCTGATTGAAGTGTTCTGGAAAACCTATGAGATGGGGTTTGTGTGAGAGGCTCGGCTATTTTCCACGACCGAATCAGGGGAAGTGTTTGATTGATCGACATATTTAGCACCACAATCTCGATCTAGGCATTCACGTGACCGCGTTCTTTTATGTTTCGAGGACGGAAGTCGAGGTCGCCGTTATCCATCGCTCAAAGCAATGGACACCAGAGTACATAGGTGCACTCGAGATATAGTCACCAAAGTGGCCAGTAGTGGCGAGAGTGTGTGAGGATGGTGAAGAGGCAGATATTCGGATACAGTGGGGTCTGGGTTGTATTGCGTACCGAAATGGGCACTCAGGGTGCCTTGGGCTCTATAGAGCTTCCACCAGCTCATGATTCAGATTAGTGAAACGGAATGTTTAAATATCAAGTATGGGTGAGAACTCGCGTTAAGGATGTTCTGAACGGCCATCTTGTTTAATTCATCCTAGTATACCCTCCTTTTCTAGCCCCTCTATCCCTCCACTATTAATTAACTTGAATCACGTAAATACCCATGTCGTCTGCCAGGAGCCCAACTCTTCCTGCGACAGCACACACAACGAGTCCAATACCGTCCGACCGAGTTCTCAAGTCGCGCTTTTCAAACCGGTCGCTCGAGAGCAACAGAAAGAATATGCCAGGGTTGCACCGCGGGTTGGACCCAAAAAAGATGCTATGTCGTCTAAAAACCCAGGCCCTGAAGGAAATACCCCGATCATTAACATTTCTGTCCCAACAACTCTGCTTTCTCCCCCCACCTCTGCATCAGCAGACGCCGTCGAACTCGACGTCGCTCTTGCAGACGAGCTCGACTATATCACAGTCAACAATACCACAGACTCCAGTCCCAACGCTCTTGCTACGGCGCGCCCGGATAAGGCCTCTAGAATCCTCGGCATCAGACATCGCAAAAGCATGGAGCCCATTCCCGCCTCCGCTCGTAATTCAATCGTGTCCACTCGTTCACTTCGCGATGCGCCCCCTGTAGCTTCATTTGTACCAACTTTACCTTTGACATCCCTCTATGTCGTATCGGGCTTGCCCAAGTCGCCGCATACATGGACCCTCGCAGATCCTGATTCTGTCCTAGGCTTGCACCACAGCGAAAGCGCTGTTAACCGCTGGTGGAGACCAGAGGTTCTGGGAAGCACCGTTAGCCCTGGTGCTGGAGGGGGGGAAGAAGAAGAAACGCGGAAAGAATGAAGAAATATCCAAGGGCGCTGGAGCGCTTAGCAAACAGGAAGTTGGCAAAATGCTGTCCAAAGCCCTCAAAGTGAGTAATTGTGGATAGCATTGGTAGTCCATCCATAAACTTATATCCCCGCTACAAAACAGCTCTCGTTCACTCGTGAGGTCGAGGTTATTGCTTCAACTCTCCAACCTGCATCCACTATCCACACATTCACTTTTAATTTGCCTGCACCCAACACACCACTAGCGCCCACTCCTTCGGGCGACCTCCTACGCGCATCTGTCCTTGCTAACCCGGATAATCGCTCTTCCGCGGCTAGCTTTGCGTATCCATATAGCGACGATCCCTTCGCCCGCCCCTCATCCGCTTATCTCGGACCTCCAAGTCTACTGGGACATGGCTCCCACAACACCCCTGCAGGCGTTTCTGGGAACAATTCTGGTGACATAAATCCATCATTGAGCACCGTTGCCTATCACGGCGTTTGTTTGACCGTCTGGTCCCATGCTGACGCCGAACGCAGTAGCGCTATTCGCCGGACCCTCGAAGCTGGAAGATCCCGAAAAGAATCTGCCCAGTCTGCCGTCGCCTCCCGCCTGAAAAATCTGAGGGCCGATCTATCAGGTTCGGCGAGTGATAGTCAGGATCCCACAAGTCAAGCTCGGCGGAATGCCAAGAGGAGCTCTAGAGGGCCGTGGGCAGATGTGGAAACGGACGGCGAAACAGAGGCGGATGGCGCTATGAGTGAAAGCGACTTCGAAGTTGCAAGCACAATCGGCCATGGCCCTGGTGAGAGTACCCTGTTCCTACCAGGCGACACCGTCTTCTGGCTTCCATACGCCCTCAGTAAGTCGTGGTCTATTCTGGGCTTTATCGTAGATTTATCATATCTTTAGCTCTCGTTTCTCGTCATCCTGTCTATGATTTGATGAGAGATTATTTGACTCTGTCGTGGGCCCGCTTCTCCAAGGACGTTCAATCCCATACTCTCCAAATATCCAAGATCCTTGCACATCCTGCCCCTCGCGCGGGGGATTTGATCAAGCTTGACGCCAGTCCAAAGAGCGACGGCAGTGACTCAAACTTGGAAGTCGTTGCCCGATTCCCTGGAGGACTCGATTTCGGTCGAGGGTTGGTTGATATCAATTTCACCATGTGGCCACTCTTCAAATGTTTAAATATTGATAATATTCTAACAATATGCGAGGTATGTTGTCTCGAAGCGAATGTATTCTTTTTTGGTCTGAATCTGTTAATTTAGATCGCCCTGGCACCCACTGGGAGAGTCATCTTCTTTTCTAGATATCCAGCTATGCTTGGTGTATGCTATTCTTTGTTATGAGAAATAATTTGGCTCTGAATCTTTTGGTAGATCGCTGTGTGCACCATCAAATATCTCGTCGAACTCCGCGGTTGGAACGGTATTGCTCTACCTGCTGTCCACTCACGCGATGCAAAGATTTATATCGATGACCCTGGCCCGTGGATTATGGGTCTTGCTACAGAGGCGAGATATAGCGTCAGGGCTGCTCCGGAGGTTTGCATATGCGACTTGTGAGTTTGAAACTTTACATTGTCGTTCAAAAATATGTTCTGACGCCTCTTAACAGGGATATCAATTACCTGTATGACTTGATTTACATCAATAATAGTGTTCATCTCTAATTCTCTCTTCTTTACAGGAGCTGCCCGTCGCCCCCGCCCAATCTTGTCTCTGTCAAGCAGCAAAGGGACAAATATCGGCAAAGGCTCCTTGCCGCGTTTGAAACTCACTATCACCCTGACCATTCTGTACCCAGGTATGATGATAGTTTTCACATCGTCGTTTCCTTGTTGATGTCTTCCTAGTGAGTTCAAGGAAGCTTTCCCAGCTGGACGATTCAGGCCTGTATGTAAGATCCAAGCTAAACGAGGAGCTTCCTCTGCCGCCGTCGCGGACCAGATAAAACCTCCAGAGTGGTGGCATTCGACCCGCATTATTCAAGCATTTGACAGTGTGCTTGCCGATAAGGTGTGTTATATATAATTACTTGACTGCAACTTCATCTCTTATTTTTTTCTCCAGTTTAAAAAGCCTTCATTCCTCAAAAGGATCAGCATGTTCGGCACCCCTAGACGCCCACCGCAATTGACCGCTGCAGAACAACTCATCCAACACTCGATCCGCAAACGCGCCACTGCATTTGTCGACGCTCGTGATGATCTCGAGACGAAGATAGGCAGACTTTCTCGTCGACTCAACTTCCTCATGACAGAGTCTGATCTATGGCGAGACAAATTCGTCACTTTCGAGCAATATGCGGAGAAACTGAGTGCGGAAGCCAACCAATTGAGGACCAAGATCAACAAAGAACAGAGAGAAACCAAGCGACTTTCTGGACTTGTCACGTTGACCGCTGTGGAGAAGACCAAACTCCAAACTCGTAGGTTTATTGACCGTTCTGGCTTCCATGCTTTGCTCACAGTTCGTTGCAGAATTGAAGGATACCGAGAAAGCGCACAAAGAGGCCACATTAGAGCTTGAAAGGATGAAAGAAACGATGGATCGAATGGAACAAGAACGAGCTGAGATGGTTGCTGAGGTTGAGGCTCAAATTGAACGAGCATTGGCTTCAATGGCTGTTGAAATGGATGACTCGGACTATGGCAGCTCAAGGCCTAACAGTCGTCTGTCGAATATTTCAGGTTCTCGCTCAAGGAGGGCTAGCGACGCTGCCAAGTCAAGGCATTTACGTTCATTTGGTACCGAATCAACTCTGGCTGAATCCTACGGCATTGACGCCATGGAAGAGGAGGAAATCTCATCCGAGAAGCCGAGAGAGACGAGCACCATCCTTGAAGATGATGAAGAAGAACCGGCGATCGCCAAGAAGAAGCGGTTCTCTGCGTCGGACGTTGACGTGCCTCAGGACGGCATGAACGCCGTCGATGAAGGTATCAGCCAGAAAAGCGACAAGATTGCCCAAAAGGTATTGGAAATTCAGCAAAAGGTGAGTTTTTGTGATTATTTATATCGGTGCTGTTCTGATATATTCACGTCCAAGCTTGAGTCTGCCCTTGCGACCGACCGTCGACAGACAAAATGGAAATCCTATGCTTCTACTCAGGAAAGTGGTGAAGACTCGGAAGTTGGGTCTACTCGATCCCGTCATTCCCGAAGCCGGCGCAACAACAGTTCCAAGCCGTCCTCTAAACCCAGAACAAGGAGCGGAACAACCTCGTCGACACAAACAAGTACGCCAACAATAAAGCCAGAAGAAACCAAGAAGGCCTCGCTTCCGCAACTTAAGCCTGTCTTGATCAGTCCGGTAGAGTCAGAGAGCAAGACACCAACTCGCGAGACCTTTATTGATGTTGGTCAAGAAGAACTGGATGAAATGACCCGGAAATCATTCCACCCAATGAGACGGAAACCACATTGCAAGAAGCGAGTGTCAGCGTGGCACCTGTCCCTCAATCTGTTGGGCTAACAGATGATTCCGACACCGACTTCCAAAGCGCTTACTCTCGTTCAACCAGTCCTCGAGGGAGTTATGTTAGTCTTGAAACGGGCCAAAGGCGATAATGATGCTGCTGTTCTTTCCGATACACCATCAACTGAAAACATTGAAGATCGTCTGTCTGCTCCTCCGAAAACTAGACGAGAGCGAGTTTCTAGTACCTCCACCGCTAAAGAAAAATCAGAATCTCTTCCCGTTTTGTCATCCTCTACGACCCCTATACCGGTGCGCGTCCGCGTCGCCAACATTGACAAACGCGTCTAATTTGTGCGGGATATACCATTCATTCGTTCTAATTATTAAATTTGTCCTTTACTTACACATGCTATGTTCTCTGTACCGAAAATACTATTACAACTACATTGATTGATACCTAACTGTCCATCCTTCGGCGAGCATTGAACGACTTGACTACTGAAGCAACCTGATTGAAAAACCATGACTGCGAAGCTTTGTCCGGAATGAATGCAAATTTGTCTTGCTCCTTGCCAGCTTTGTGTGCAAACCGAATTCCCGTGTCCTCGACAGTTACTCCTTGGATTTGTGTGAAAGGTAGCTCCCATTCGAGGCGGAGTTTTTCGACCAGAAAGACAGGACCCGAGAAGCTGTAAGAAGGATGACATTATCCGCGCCTGGCGAATCTGTAAAGAATGCTTCATTGCACTGCACTTATCTGCACAATTCAATGATACTTACTGATATGTGCGACATAGAACTCGCGTCGATAGGCTCCGTCGTTCAGATCTTTCATCCATGACTGGCCCAGAGCTTCGCGCGATGAATAAGGCTGTAAATGATGTCAGCCATGCTTTTTACCAACGAAGGAGATCACAGACTCGGAGGACACCATCGGAGGGAACCAATCGTGGCTACATATAATACGTCAACATTTGAAATGATAACGTTGTCGTACAACCACAACACTGACCAATCTCATGCGATCTCTCTCTGGGTTATCAAACACCGTCGTCGTGTTTCGTATACCTATAAAAGTTAAGAGGTGACACTACTCAAGTTAAAAACAACAGCGAACCTTCTGAAACGTTGGAAGCCAGATCGAATACACCAACTACAGGTTTGGTGACCGCGCTGCTGACGATCAAATTTTTACTTGCTTCGCAATATGGCGCATGAAAACTTACCCAACAAGGCCTTTCCCTACTCCTTTGAAAAACCCAAAAGCCCCTTCTGATTCTGCCCCTTCTAAAGGTTTCATCTAAAAGTGAAAGAAAATCAGTAGGTGGAGAGTAAATGGATAGCCGTTCTTACAAAGACACCCTCCATAGCACTGGTCACACTGCTGGCAAAGGCTTCACCGCCCGCTGCTACACCGTATCTACGTAATTGATTTTGTGAGCCAATCTACATCCCGGAGTATTTTCAGCCAACATACATAGCATGTCGAGGTTTGTTGCGTCTTTGTGTCATACGCCTACGGGCTTGATACTCCGAATCAAATGTTGCCGCCGATAAACCTATAAGATACAATAGGTACAAGGTAGTGTAACAAGTAGCGGCGGAAATAATGCACCTTTTCCAACGCTGCTGGTAAATTTGGTGACGCTGTCGCTCACTCCAAATACCGTCTTCTTGACAAAACTTGCGGCTCCCCTGACAGACAAGCACTGAGTCTTCTGGACGGAACAACCAAAGAAAGAGCACGCACTTTTGCAATTCCAATACCTAACTCCTTATTGCCATGAACTATAACACCTTGGAAAGGCTCATAGAAGATATCTGCCACTCCGGAGCTAACATTTGTAAACAGGCCAATGGGGTTGCCAATGAAATCGGCTGAACCCAAAATACGATATAGCTGGCGCAAAATATCTTGTCTGTAATGGTACATGATTCGGCTTTGCAGCTCTGGCATTGTCAGTCGCATATCTTTGATCGCAAGAGCATTCATTTCGAGAGGGGCGTCGTTGATGTTGCCAACCGTCATTGTCAAAGCGTTGACGACGACAGCAAGAGGGTTTCTGATGCTTAATCTAAAAACCATCTGAGAATAAGGTCGACGATAGTTGTAATGAACCTACTTCTCTTCGCTATTCACCCTTTCTGTTCGCATAAACGATAATGACAATTTAATGGGTTGAAGTTCGAGGATTTCAAAGTATAAGTCTTGTCCTACAATCTCAGTGCTTGGCTCAGGTATACCGTCGGCGTTTAGTATCAAGGACACTGGATAACGTTGAATAGTCAATTATCAAGTCCAATGAAAAGAACTTACTCGGCGCTTCCTTGCTCCCAAGAGGCTCCTTTGATTTGCGTGAGATCATAGATAGCGAAAAGGAGATCTTCATCCGCCTCTATTGTTAGAGCTTGTAGAAGGATCGAGCAGTATTTGATGAAAAGAACACCGTGCTCTGAGTAAAAATGAGCTTCTTACAGTAACAAGCAATATGGCAATCGAGTACATTACCTTGATCTTTCAACCATATGACAGAAGCTTGGACAGTCGGTAGGGCGCCAACACCTGCCGATTCCTTAACTATCGGTGTCGGTTGTAAAATAACAGGAAAGATCGCTTCATGAAGTTGATTGTCGATTTGAAGGGTACCGCATGCTAGATTGACGGACTGAGCGATTGCACTATTGGCGTATTCGAATTTAATCGTGTCCGTGACAAGATATATGACTTCAACCATCCGTTTGTTGATCAACGAAATGCCAACACCAGCCAAATCAATGACGATTGTCAAATCTGACGAGACCTCTTCCGTTATTGCTTCAAATGCTTCGGCAGAGCTAGACATTGTGTCTTGCCTGGAAACAGACAACGAATTACTTCTTTGCCGCGGTTTGTAAAGACTTCGGTCGGGATTGTAATTGGTTATGCGCAAAATTTGTTTTTCGCCATCTGCTCGAACGTCCAACGACACTGCCCTAACTCTTTGTTGGTCCTGAAGAAAAATTAATTCGGGGTCATTATGTAAGAATCTGCTCATACATTGAATTTGAAGGGCATTAGGTCCCCAATTTCCATGATATCGACCACTCGTCGTGCAGCACCAATGGCGAGGAGAATTTTCTTATCTCTGGCGGCTGGGTAATCCCAGGCATATGGTACGGCGCTGTGCGCATTAACTGTGTATCCAACTGGTTCTCGAGGTTGTTGATCACGGCCGGCATCCTGGCCATGCTGATGAATAATACTCAAATCAGACATGAGTGAATTGTTACTAACTTGTTGGGAAAAGCTTAGGTTATAGTCGCTATCGTTTTCAATCACAAACGGAGGGCCTCCAGTTGCAAGGCCAAAGAAGATGAAGATAGTTGAACCTTCAATTCGAATATCCGCCCGAACAAGATCATGACCAGTTATTTGACCCGGGCGTGGTAGTCGGAAGTGCACAGAGCCAATGTCTTCAATATTGATGGGGGGAGACCTACAGGGAACACATGAGATAAGCTCTATTGGAAAAATAGAGAATGGCTATACCATCGGGCATTAAGGCCTGGGTAAGCTATTGTCAAGAGCTTTTCGTCTCCTGACCGAAGAATCTGGAATGCACATCTCTGGCCCGGTTCAGCCGAAGAACGGTCCCTCGGAGAAACACCGTGTTGTCGAAAGGCCACGGTATCCGGCAGTTGATTCTTGATTAAAAATCGGGGGCAAGAGTGATGACCTTAGTCAACTTATATTTTCCAAGCCCTTCAGACCAAGAAAGCCCTATATGATATTCGTCGGCCTTTTGTCTTTGTGATGCAACCACCAACTCTGTCTCGGCTGCAGGTGCCTCCAATGATACAGGCTTTTTTAATTTTCAGTACAAAGACTTTGAAACTAAAATATTGAAGTTACCTTCGACCAGGCCGAATCGGCAATTTTGAACATAAATTCGTGACCTTGTTTATTGGAATGTGAAAGGACTGATAGCCGAAGAAACATTATCATCGGAACGAGACAAAGTGAAGGCACACTTACGAAAAGGAATGGACTTCGAGAGAATATCTATTTCACATCTTGAATAATGTGACCATGAATCTGAAAAGTCGTTTACCTGGTCGTGTATCCCCTGCAACATCTTGAGATCCGGTGCGACTGGATCTGGTCGATTTCACAGAGAAGGCGAAGCCTGATTTATTGGTAACTATGTAAGGAGCATATATCTGAACTTTGAATGCTCCCCCAGAGTCTGGATGACGGCTAAAATTGGATATCAGATGGGGTACGCAGGCAGGGCATACAAATTACTGACACGTAGTTCAATTTCAAATCCAGTTTCCTATCGGACTGATCTCGTAGTGTGAGCGTGTTCTCGATGTCGAAGTCCGAATGGCCGTCCGTGTTAATGATGGTAAATTCACTAGGTTTGAATACTAGGGTAAAGGTAAGAAAAAATGTCCCATTCGAATTATAAAAATTGAATTGCCTGTTTCTTCCAAGTTGACGTTGAGTAGTATGAAATGACCCAGTTCTACAGAATGGACCGGCATGATCGCTCCCTGCCTGAGGTAACTTTTCCAGTTCTGATCAGTGTTTTTGTCGTAGATACGGTATTCCAGATTATACGGAAGTAAATTCTCCAGTTCCAAAGGTGCGCGAAGTTTAAGGTTAATTTTGGGATATTTTCTACGATAAGAAAAGAATTTGATCAAGGAAGCCGTTGAAGAAGGCTTGAAAAACGTACGAAGGAGAAGTTTCTGCGGAATCAGTCTGCACCCATGCTTGCAATCTGAAAGCGGCTTCTCGTGGATCACCATGAGGACATTTAATTGTAAAACTCTTTCTCGATATTAAGTCCTCCCAGCGGATAGGAGCACTCCATTTATAGCCCAATCCCTCTGCGAAACAATCAGGGAGAGTAGCAACATAGTTAATAGTATAAAACTTACGATCTGGCTGAATCCTGACTCTATTCTTCGTGACTGCATCTATAGGGAGAGAGAACTCTTTGCCCGGGACGATCCTTTCCAGAGAGTAGACAGGATGACCAGAATCGTCGACCAGCATCAGTTCAATAGGATATAAAGTGAGATTCTCGACCTTGTAAGTCGATCGAATGGTCACGATCTTGGTACTGTCCACCACCTTCACCTCGCATAGAAGGCGACTTGTGTATTTTTCAGTTCGGGGGCGCAGCGAGTACACGAACTCTCCTTCACGATCAACAGGAATTCCTCGTAATTGCTCCCATGATTTCTCAACGAATTGTATCCCAATGTTATGCTGGCCAGAAGTAACATGCTGGGCGGCAGTGCGTCAGGCCATATGTAGAAGAAGAGAGAAGAGTATGTTTACCTCACGCATAGTTTTCCAATCATCAAATCTCCAGTCGATAGATTGGTCCTGGAGAATCTTCACAACGTCGACGTCTTTCGTGTTTGCAGTGCTGTCCGTATCTGACCAGATGAAAATGGGGGCACCGGTTTGATTACGGATGCGATAGGGTGCGTATGTTCCACGAGGCTTTTGGAGGACAGACTCTCCTTCTTGATTCCAAGAATTGAAAGTTGTTAAGGCGAGCTCAACAAAAGTGGTGCTGATGTTAAGGTCGAGACGTTCTCGAGCAGAGAGATTTAAGTCAAGCCCGCCAACAGGGCTCTCTTTGCAATCTTGATAGACTTTAAGAACCTGTAGCAAAGCTTTTCAATGGAGGCTTACTGTGATTGTCAAAGTCCATGGATCAATTACTGGACAACTGGAGTTCAGCTATAGGCATAGTGATAGAATGGAAGGCACGGACGAGGTTCCCAATGTGAATTTGTCAGATTCCAATAAGTAATTGCTGTCGTCATCGTTGTTGTCGCGTGTAGCTAGATTTTCGGTTTATAAATCGAATGCCTAAAATTTTTGAGAAGTTTGAACGATACCTGGCCAGACCAATCCTGTGCGCCAATTATAAAAGGTTTGACTTTGAGATGAAGCATCGGATGCTCGTGTAAATCACCAATGAGGACAAGCCTAAAGCCATCAAAGGACCCTTTCATCTGAAATAAGTGATAAACATGTGCAGTAATTGCTATTCAAGACCGCGGCTCACCAGCTCCTTGGACATCAAAACTCTGGCTTTGCCTGTAGACTGAGAGCGAGTAATATCGGATTTGCGAGATGAAGATGCGGCCACTTCGTTGTCTTGAGACGAGGAACCCCCGCCTGGTAAGGTATCTTGCTTTTGGTTGACAAGGGATTGTTGAGAGTCGCCGTATCTTTCTACAGCTTTGTTGACAATCGAAGTTATAAGGTTTATGTCCCTGTACGAGGCTCGGAAGACAATCGGCTTTGAGGCCATTTCAATGTTCATCATTTGCTGCTGCGACGATGATCGGTTATCTATTGAGAAGGTGAGGTCCACATCATCTAAGAACCGCACACTTTCAGCACTCCTGCCCATCCTCATGAGCGACATTCCTAAGCGATTGACCGACAGTGCTATGATTCCCTGCGATACAACATCAGGTCAGACTATGAGACGCAGATTTTTTTCTTCTTACCTGTTGCGAGAACAGGATCTGGTTGATATACAGACGAATTGCACGGGACTCCGGGTCCGCATCATTTTCCAAAATGCTAATAGAAACATCGTGTAAATCAAGCCTGAACTCTAAACCTCCCTGATTCGGTCCTACAACTTGAGTTTCATTGGGACTTTGCACATGCTCCATTGAAGACGGCGAGGGTTGGTTAATATTAAATGCGCTTGTAAAAAATTCGAGTAGAGATATCACTGGATCGACAGCGAAGATAACTTGAGGAGAATCAACTGTCAAGACAGCTAATGATGACGAATCGGGCCCCCCTGACATTGTGTATAGAAGCATAAACTGGTTGCGGTTGTGTTGAGCGGCCGGTATAATCTCGCGGAATTTATTGTTTCCAGGTCTTGTATTACTCATCGTGAAAGACCGTAGAACGACTTGTGCTTCACCTGCACCATGAGAAAGAAGTTTGAACCGAAGTGTGTTGTCGTTTAGGGCGAACCGAGCTATGCCATGATCCTTGAGCTGGTATTCAGAGATGGCAAGGGCATCGTAAAGGTGAAGTTTGACCGCATTGACAGAAACAACAAGGTCAAGTGTGGTCCAATCCTGCCGAGACTGGGAGCGCAGTTCAGGTTGGAGATCAACACCTGTCAATAAATTTTCGGTCGTGTTCATCTTGCTCGGTATGGTAGGGTTTCCTGATTCGGATTCTACTTCAGGAGCACCTATGAACACGCGAGGAATTTCATTTGCTAATTGCATTAAGAGGCGATACTGCGTTTGCGTTAAATGCAACTTCACATCTGAAATTTTAATCGCGACCTATGAAAATGCCGTTAACTCGACAATAGGATTGCATTGGACTAAAAGACCTTACCTGAGTATCAGGATAAGCGGTGTCCTGATTACGATCTATATTGCTTGTTTGGATGATGTCTGCAGATACATCAATGTCGTCGATGATCTTAAGAGTAGATTTCTCTCCGTCGCGGCTAAGACAGGACGCCAGTTGAATACCATTCAAGCTGGCGGAAATGCGATTGACAAGGACTTCGGAGTTATTTCGAGCACCAATCTGGCCAAGTCGCAAAACGAGGGTGTCGGAGGACGATGCCGATTTGGAAGGAAATACTACGATGGGAGACTTGATGGATACTTCAAATTGCATGCGTTCAATTTCAGATGCTCGTTGAACAGCCACTTGTGTTGCAGCATCATAAAGCCCTTTCAATTTTGCCAATTTGGAGAAGAATAAATACAGGTCGTGGAGAGGCTGCTCGACGAAATGGAATTTGATGGATGCCGCATTCAAGTAAACTGACGATTTGACCCCTGTATAATGATCTTCCTCTGGATCAAAAGTCTGGTATCTGAAATCGGCGAAATTTTTTCCGTCAATGGAAACTAATTGATTGAAGTCGCCCAAAATAGCGTAGTTTTGATTGTCGTTGGTCAAGGTCAAATTTCCCAGTCTTCCTGATACTCGCAGCGTCTTTGGGCGAACAAGCACGGTTACATCTGCGGTGGAAAGGGCCAGAGTCGCCAGGGTTATCGATTCGTTGATCAATGTCACTGAAAGGGGTGTGTGTTTAGAATCACTTTCAAACAAGGACCGCACTAGAAAGCTTACCTCTGATTCCTTCAAGTTTCATTACAACTCGAATTTTACCGTCGGAGTCGCCTGGAGCGACGTCTTTTCCACCATGGCTGCCCGTTGTTTGCAATTCTGAGCTAGGTTGCATCGCCGGTTCAGAATCGGGAACAAAAGTTGTCATAATAAAATCGTATAAATCAAGGACGGGCTCTGGTGCGGCTTGGAAGACCAATGTCGACATCTTTATATCAACACTTTGGTCGATACCTTCAGCTATGGTTAGAAAGTCGGGCGAGTCTTTTTGTACTCGACAATATGATATTCGAAGAAGATCTTTGTCGATGGAGGGCCCGATTTCGGGAGTGGATACAAATTGTATATCATGTCCACTCAGTTGAACAACATTCATGGAAACAGAACTATTGATAAAATCTATTAGCATAGGTAAAAAGATCGAAAATTTTTGTATAACACCTGAGATTGATGTCCACCTTCATGTCGTACTTCGCTAAGGCAAACGATAATGAAAATCCTTCGAGATGTAAATTTCCGAGTGGTTTGTCAACTCCGTCGGCAGTTGACCGTGAGACCATCGCTCTAAGTTTTTCGACTTTGAAATCCAACTCAAAAATGTGTTGACGCAATTCAGGATGCTAAATAACTTTAAGACAGCCGCAATGGGCAAATGCAATGGCTGCAAATCAACTCACCTCTGATGTTCCATCTTCAGCCTCAAAGAACTGCTCCTCTAATGCTGTTCGAGAATCAGAATCTTGATGCTGATCGTCGTCATCGTCATCCACGTTGTATTCGTTATCTGATTGCCCAAAGAATGTCGGAGGTAAATGAAATGTTGATGCACTTGGAGCAGCTTGAGGCGAAAAACCAAGAGTATCTGTTTCCTCCCAAAATGCGGAATGCACACGTCGACAAGCCGCATTAAAGATTTGTATTTTGTATCAGACAGGTTTACTTGCAGCGAAGGTAAAGTTCCCGAAACTTTGAATTGGGCCAAATTGACTGCAGTCGGTACGATGGATTTATCTATCTGTAAATCCACTGTAATCCTTTCCAAAAGGTGAAGGGAGTCATGAGCCTCGGAAGTAAGCGCAGCTCGACAAGACTGGAGATTATCGCCAATGATAAACTGGAGTTCTTGCATTAGTTTTATTTGAAACAATTGTAATAAGTAATGATTCGAACCTGCGCATCCTGTAGTCGAAGCGACATTTTATCATACATTAAAGACTCCAAATTCTTATAGTCTTCATCGGTGTATTTCTGGTTTCGCTTTTGATGAATGGTATGGATAGCTTCTTTGGAGACGAGATCACTTTCGATTGATATGTGGCCAGCGTCGATGATGAGATGTTTGCAGTCATTTGTCGTGACGCTATGGGCCTATCAGCATAATAAACAGGGGCAATAACAACGAATTAGCTTACTCTTCAGGTATGATGATTATGGGGGCATTCAAGTCCATCTGTATATCGACGGTTTTGTGATTCTGCAAAGCATATTCGAGTCCTGCCCTAGTTTCCCTGCGGAGACCTTCCAGAGTTTGGCTGGCTACATTCTAACAACGATCACAGATATGTCAGCTTCGTTTGCAATCGAGAACATGGTGCTAACCAGAAGAGCTTCCACCGATTCTAACTGGCTGGAGGGTGGTTTGAAGAACTTATAGACAGCTTCCACATAGCCTTTATGATATATTATTTCCATATGTCGCATACGGACCGTCAAAGCATTGTCGGCCCTCTCATCCAACGGGCTGTTCTCGAATTTAACAAAAAGAACGGATTTGATTCGTCGCCTTCGTTTGCAAGTGCGTCGGGGTTCCTATCAACTGGAAGTTCCGTCTTGACATGTACAATTTGAGGATACAGCGAATGTTCTGTTGTCCCGTCGAATACCCTGAAATCATTCAACGATATCGATGATTCGAAGTTGTTGGGCCTTTGAATGAAGTTTGCGCGGAAAACGTCAAATACCACAGACATGACCTCAGTGTTCTTTCCATGAGGGTCAGTCTTCAATCCGAAAGAACCTTTATTGAGCTTTGCAGTTACTCGCATTTTTAAAGAGTCGCGGGATGCTTGAAGTGAATCAACAAGTGCTGCCTTTTCATCGAAATCCAGTACATCATATAGCTGCTGTCGTTGCTCCTCAGTCATCGGACCTCCGAAGGCAGGGTCCTCTTGAGCTGTATCATTGGTTGAGGATCCCCACAGCCAGGCGCCCCACCCTTGTTTCTGGGGTTGCTGCTGCTGCTTTTTATCAGCCTCGAGTTTCCTACGCAAAGCTGCATCTTTCTTGAGTTTTGACCGTGCAATGGATCGGTAGAATCGTATGTCTTCATACGCCATTTTCTTCTCCAAGGATTGTAAACTTAGTAGGTCCTAATGACTATTTGAGCAGCTGAGGAACAAATCATCGGCCAGACTTACTGGCCCAGCAAAAGCTGGATTGAGAAGCTTCTTCTGGAACAGGGAAACATAGGCGTTTCGATCGTCTCTCCGTTCTTTAAAGTGTTGCCATGTCCATTTTTTGTTCTTCTCGCGCACTCCTTCTAGAATGGCAGTTGCTGCATACTGCAGACGTGCTCTAGCAGTGTTGCTTGTAAATTCGATCTCTGCTGGTCGATATTTGCCATACTATCAAGCAGTAAAAATAGGTAAATACGCATGAGGAAAAGAATTCGCGAATACCTGTCGTTTGCGTAGGTAAACGTGATACATGTCGACCAGAGATATAGCATCTCGATATTGGTTGTCATCAAGAACGACACCGATCTCTTCAAACAAAAGCTGAATGTCGAATCGTGGTGTCTGAGAATCGATTTTATGGTTGACGACTATCTGTAGAGGCGGATCAGAAAGAGATATTGTTACGATAGCTGTAGCCTTACCCTGCCTTCACCTGAGACAGGCTTTAGTATATATTGATGTTGACCATCGTCATCCTTGTGGGAAATCTAGGTATGCTTATTATATTGAGTTTTTCGTCCAGATTGCATTGCTTACCATTGACGAGAACTTCTTGATCGACTCCAGTGTTGGGAGGCCGGACATACTCGGGGAGTCGGTATCAAAATAGAGCGCCAGAGATTGCAGTTTTGCTAACTAGCCAAGATTATTAGAAGACATATCGAGTGTTCTGACGCGATACACACTTTATGTATAGCCCCTGCAGTGCTTTCAATGAACGCAGCTTCCCAATTGCTATTGACGGATACAGCCGTGAAGCCCGCCAAAGTAATACCAGCAGCAAAGGGATGCTAATGATAATAAGAAAGTCAGCTCGATACTGCAAGTATAGTCAATATAAAAATTACACCAGGCACACTCATATTATCTTCATATCGTATATGAATGCTTTTCACGGTGACTTGGACATTGTTTATTATCTTTGCTATGAGGGACTGGACAAGACCTTGTGATTGAGTGGATTCATCTTTACGTGTGCATAGAGATTAGGATAACAGTAATTATGAGTCCAGTAGAAGACTTGCCTGTCTGCGCTTCTGTTTGGCCTCGCACATGAAGTAACTCGGCATTTTCAAGACGCTCTGTCTTCGCAGCCTGTGCGCGCGCCTCATCTTCATCGGGATCCGTGCTCGTCTGCGGAGAGGGTACAACAAGTAGATAGACATCCTCAACTAGAATTTCAACGGGCTGATTGCCTAAGTTCATCCAGTGAAGGGAAAGGGTGAATTTGCCGAGATGACCTTCCTTGTAATGTCAGGTTGTTGATGCACATTTATGAATTCGATGTAAACTCACCTTCCAAGACATCTACAGGAAGTTGAAACTTATCCAAGGCTCCTTTTTCAACTTCAGATTCCTGAGAGTGAGTTGTCCTAATTATCCATCAGCATGATGTTCATGATCCATATGCTGATATCCACCTTGTCCAATACCATAGTTGACTTGATTCAAGTCAAGATTCATAACATATGGAGCAAGTATACGGTTGAAGAGCTGAATTTCAACAACTTTAACTGGGTGTAGCTCTCGAGGAAGGTTGTATACGCACGACATTGAGGAGCTCCTTTCCGGGATCCAACCACCACATATTTAAGTTCGGTGCCTCCAACCGTACTACTGAGAACTAGATCTTTTGATTCCTTTGGTCTGTATATGAGAGTTTCGAAATTCTGTACAGCTGTGACTTGTAGAGATACAGAAAATTTCAACGAAGTTCGAGGAGAATGTCACTTACAACTTGAAGTGATGATGAACGAGAAATGGGAGCAGTAACGTCATCATGTTACGTAATCTACACTTTCTGTTAGTTAGGGGCAGTTGAGGTTAGCTCTATGTATTAACTTATGTATCAACTTGCCTGTATAGCTTGAATCACAGTGCGACGACATGGTTACCAACACATCTCTGAGCGTATGTATTCGGTTGAGCAGCGACCTCCCCGCAATCGTAGCCATGGCCAAGTCGAGTCTTACTACCATCAAGGACACACGCTTTTTGCTCGCTTTCAGCAATCGTTTTGTAGAGCAAATCATTACTTACAGAGCATATGTCGAGCTGGGTCTACACTCGGTCTACACCCTGAAAAGCCTTTCCGTCGGGCGGCCATTGGGATTCCGAACCCTCCCATCTTTGGGAATGCTTGCTATTCGTCCACTTCTTCACATCAGTTAGCGGGAGTTCTTTTGCTTCGAGTTGCCTCCTTAATCACCAGGAGTGGCTACCTCACGCGATTCGATTCGATTCGATTCGCAGTTCCCGGGTTAATAGTAATACACTAATCTCATTCGGCACTAGTAAAAGAATCCGGCCAGACACCTTCGTTGTTGTCTATTCATGGTGCTCTTCATCTACGAACGAAAGATGCTATACTGCGGTTAAATAAGGAAATCGATCCAGAATGAATGGCCTGCGATATATCTGGAAGACTGCTAGAGTCCAATGGCATTTTCACCGATAATGTATCGTAAGTTCTTGCGATTGAAGTTCTGTTCGTTTCTTTCGCTTTCGTTCTTACGCAATTGAAGCCAAATAGAATGATCAACTCATGTTGATTAATGGAAGAACCAAACGGCATCTAGCTTCGGTCCCAAAATTATATCTACAAATTGACATTATTCTTTATTCAGTTGTTATTTCGTTCGCTTAAAGACTGTACTTACTTTCCGCGATGAGTCCAACTTTAGTGTCCTTATAAAAACAAATGCGCCATGCTTTTAAAGCACATTGCTTGGTTGTATAGACATGCCTCCGGTAATCACTATTTTCTGTGTACGGCATATAAATCTACTAGAATTGAAAGTTAAAAAGAAGAGATCAATCAAGAACTTGTACTTACAGCACGCAGTAAAGGCGCTTAATTACCGTGCACCTCGCCCCGCTTATGAGGAGTGCCCACGATGCGCCCCACCCAAATCCCGAAATAAACAAACGGGTCTTCTGATCACAGTACTTTTATGTTCCGGGGTAGATCTGTCTTCACGTTTTCATCTTCATCGATAGCAAATTAGCAACAACGCAGAATAACACCCAGTTCTCTCGCCTCTGTCTAGATGCAGCAATCGGGCAATCATTGGCATACAACCGGCGAGGATTGGAAACCAAAATAGCAGACTTTAATTTCATTGCCACTTAGGGTCCCATGAGCCGAAACCTTTTCCGTGCCATTCCGATCTCCTTGTGACAGACCCTAGAACACGACCCTTCGACCAAGCTATATAATAGTTCATCGTTCAATGGTCGTGTGCGTCTGCTTGAAACCGATCTGAACCCAGTCCCCCAATCTCTTCTTCGCCACCTAGCCTCTCATGCTGTCGCTTTACCAGCAGACCTCGCCCCTGTCCTGCTCCCAACAGGGATCCCAATTCAGTGAAGTACCAATGTTTTTCCTCAGCGATCCCTATATTTGTTGAATGCTTTCTCAGTTCGGAAGCCTTCGTGATGCTATTGTATCTTTCACGAAGTAAGCGCCCTTTCACTACCAATGAACGATTAAGATACCAATTCAGCCATCTTAGGCTGACTGCCGATTCTGGGACAACTTTTGTGCGATTATACTGCACCATTCCAACGTTCAGTTACTCGACAGATACATGTAGGTCCAGATTTCTTATATGCCACTGTGTAATGCAAACAAAATACTTAAATAGGCCTTGATCTGCATGATCTGAACGAACTTCGTTCACGATTTCTTCCGTTTATTCATGATTTGTTGCAGTCGCTACGTTCGTCTGGAGTGAGTCAGAGAATCGCCAATATATCCGTCACTCATTTTTCTTCCCAGATCTCTGCTACATATTCTCTAGCGCCATCCAATTCATCGTTATGTCTAGTGTCTCAAAAACCCATAAACACAACTATAGTGCTTGACAAACTGGACAAATCCAACCGAATGCTAAAAAGGTATGTAAGATATCTTCTCTTTTATTCAGCTTTAGCTTATTGCAAATAGAGAGCAAGTCGCTCTTGTCGATCTGGAAGGCGTTGCTTGTTTAATCATCACATAGCGGATTTCCGCATCAGGCGTCGAGCCTGTCGAGGCTCGTCGAGGGCCTTTTGATCATTGTATACGGACTTGTACATGTGCGGCATGCACTTTTAGCTTGGCACCCTGTAATTATAGTGGGAACACTCAATTGGCTCTTCAACCTCCGAAAGTGTTTCAAATATTAATTGTGCCAATCTTTGTATACACATTGGCCCCTGATAGCCCCTAATTCGGGTTTAGCAGGACCAGACGGAGTGGTTGGTTTGAGGATCATTTGTTTGTCATTGAAAACCTGAGTCGCCTACCTCGGAGCACCTTAGACTCAGAGGAATAGCTAGCATCTGCCAGGTAAATATTCTAGGAAGTCCGAATTAACCGGTCAGAATGGTTTATTATCAATCCATTATGACAATATGTTAACAAAATGGGGGAAAATCAAGGTGGGATGATCCCGAGGCCAGCTGATATGTAGCCCTCTGCAGAACTTGACCTGTGAATATGTCGGTCGAGTATTGGAGAGTGTTGGTCAATGGCACTGTCCAGGGGATTGAAATGGATGAGCCGCGCATGTGGTCCTAATAGTTGGACGATGGGAAGCAGGGGTGTGCCGGGACATAAACACATGAATTAGATGCGTTACTGTGACACGTCACACCCCAGGTTTGATCGCTTCAAATTTTGGCATCTCTCAAACACCATTTCTTCTTCGCTCCTTGGTTCTCTCTGTTTGCCATGGCTTCCCTTGCAGGTTTCCTCCTGGACAAAATACCCTTCCGTCTCCCAACTTACCTTTATTCATATGTCGAAGGCACTACTCCCCTTTCAACCACTAAAGCGGTTTCGACAGCCCTAATTTCGTACCTCGTCATCGTCTTTTCCATACAGGCCTTGATGAAGAACAAGCAACCCCTCAAACTGACGACCCCTTTCCAAATACACAATGTCTTCCTAAGCTCAGGGGAGTCTTTCTTCTCCTCGTGCTAATGCTCGAAGAAATCATCCCCAACATTTGGAATAATGGCGTTCATCACGCTCTTTGCGCAACGGAATCCTGGACACCCGTGTGTTTTTTCTGCTCGGATTGACGCGTTATTATCGTTCTAATACCATTTCCTATAATAGAGGATGGAGTTCTACTATATGATTAACTATTACTTCAAATACCTTGAGCTACTAGACACAGTCTTCCTAGCGCTCAAGAAGAAACCCTTGCGTATGTCTTCCACGTATCACTATTATGTGTCTTTTTGTGCTCATGCTTATGATCGTTAGAATTCCTCCACGTGTTCCATCACTCCGCGACCGCATTGCTCTGTTTTACTCAGTTGAATGGAAAGACCAGCATCGTACGTTTTCACGCGTTATTCCTTTATCTTATCCCTTACTCCGTCTTCACAGTCGTGGACCGTGATCACCCTTAATTTGGCTGTTCACGTCGTTATGTGTAAGTTTCTTAAGCGAAGTTGATTCGCATTTGTCCAGAATTCATTCTCTTTTCCAGACTATTACTACTACGCAACAGCTGGCGGAGCGAAGTTCTGGGTAAATATATATCCCATGTCTCCTATACTCTTGTCGCTTATTCCTTGCGTTCTTAGTGGAAAAAATATCTTACTAGTATGCAAATTACCCAATTCGTCATTGATTTAGCGATCGTATATTTTGGAAGTCAGTATTGTTTTCATCTAATTTGTATTTGCTTGCTCAACCTTTTCTTCTATAGCATATGAGCGCATGGCCTTCAAGTATTACCCCAGCCTTCCATATTTCGGTAACTGCGCTGGCTCAGAAGGAGCTGCTCTTTTCGGCTGTGCCCTCCTCACAAGTTATCTTGGCCTGTTCATCAATTTCTACTTCCAAACATACAAAAGCCCACTTCAAGCAAGTCCGCTTCGAATGGGACAGCTAATGGACACGCGAATGGCAAGGCCAATGGGGTAGTGAATGGGATTGCCAACGGCAATTCGTGAGCAATTTGCCTTGATTTCGTTGGTGTTTCTAAGCTGACATTCGTCCTAGATACAAGACGGATTGAATAGACTGGCAATGGGAGACCAATAAGTTAATACGATGCGCCTATATACCTTTGGAACATTACACTTGGCACTAATAATAGAAGCTTTCTTGGTATCCTCGAGATACAGTAGTTGATTAATCTGTGTCAGAAAGACTTGTTGTAATTGTTTTTCTACATAGGCATGTCAATAATAAGTCTCGGAGTGGACTAGACTTTGAAGTTTGATTTGCAACTAACTCGTCATATTTGCAACCGTGCTGTATGCATGACTGGTAGGCACGACGCAGTTACCAATGTGTCGTTGGTTGGGAGAATGGCTGATTGAAAGGTGGCTTGGAAGTTAGGACTAACAGACACTGCCACTAACTTTGCTTCAACATATACCTCCATTTAGAATCATAGCTTTTCTCAGGCCAACACCACATGAATCCAATTTGAGCGCCTGATTTCTCCAACTCGATAAATGAGTGCAACCACTCCGAATAGAGCCACGCTGTAACCCTCCTTCCGACGTTGGTCTTTTCCATCATACCAGTATGTCCAACACCTGGGACAACTATCCGGCTTCTTCAGAACCGCCGAGAGAATTCCTTGTCTCCGTCGAACTCTACGTATCAAATGCGGCCGGCGCAACACTACGAAAGGTAGTTCTTTCTTCACGATGCCATTCTCATCCTGACAAACTGGACTGCAACAGCCTCTTACCAACCGCAAGAAAGGCGATAAACGCGATTCAGCCGGCGAAGATGTTAAACTTAAAGGTATCTTCCACATGTCGCTCTTGCACGTACTTGACAGCTCAGACTGATCATGATCCTACCAACAGAAAGATCCAGTTCGAATTGGCTCTCACTTCAAAAGGGACTGAATGGGACTGGTCATTGGAGGCCTGCTACTTGCAAGTTACTGGAGGAAGGGGAACGCTGTCTACTGAATGTCTACCTTGATGTACGATCACTACCGTTTTATATGTCGACGGTAACTCTAATCGCAATGTGCCACAGGAGAGCATTCTTTTCCAGACTGTCTACGTGCATCTTCTGAATCAAACGGATATACGACAAGCCGATAATTCTCTATTCTATCGAAAAGATTGCGTTGGGATATTCTGCATCGCGTGGGTTCCTTTGTTGCTAAACCTACCGAATAAACTAACGGCGCGTCATAGAGGGCAAAGATGGACATCGTCACACACAGCCGAGCCACTGTATATCCAATTCCCGAATTCTGATACATCTTCAACATGGCAAGCCCTTCTGAAGTCGTATGCGATCCCGGAGATCTATGGTAGATGGTTCTTTCCAATGGACGGTGGATCGTACCGGATGTGGCGTCAAGTAGAACTTACAGTCATACAAGGGCGAAATATCGGACTGTCTGGTGCTTTGCACCAAGGCACCGACGGCATGGAGAATGACGGCGCTGATGTCGATATATCATGCGAAATTCACCTTAATGATATCCTTTGTAGCCGGACAACAACCAAGAGAGGCTTGGGTTCGTCGGACTGGCATGAAAGTTTTACATTTCCAGGGTTGCCTCCTTTCGAAAATCTAGAAATTGTTGTATGGCGGGAAAAGAAGCTATCCAAACCCATCATTCTTGGAATAACGCGTATAGCTCTGGCAAATTTCCGTAGGGGGATACAGTGGAAGGATGGTTTCCTGTTCTTCAGACAGGGTCGATTGGGACCGAAGTTCAGTTCGGTGAACTGCGTCTCAAGATTAGAGTCGATGAGTGAGGTTTTCTCATTTTAAAACAAAATACAGTGCTCACCGCATATTTAGGGAGATAATATTGCCTTATTCCTGTTACAAAGGGCTTATGACAGTGAGTTAACTCATTATAATACGTGTATCTTCACCAATTCTTCATTTCAGACATGCAATTCACGAAGTTTTCTAGACTGGATGTCGGATCTGGAGAGTCGTTTGAAATTAAAGAATATCTCATCCCATCTAATGTCGATAGCTGTTGCCACAAACGTCGTCATCGATCAAGTACAACAATATGCCACACGAGAAGTTGAAAATACATCAACATGTAAGTCATATCTGCCCTCACTCTGTCATAATAGCATAGTTGACCATTGGGTTGGACTATAGCCCATCAGACGTTATTTCGCGGTAATACTACCTTAACGAAAACCATCGAGTTATGCATGACCTGGTATGGCAAAGCCTTCCTGGAAGCCAGCATTGGGAATGTTTTGCGTAGACTTTGCGCGGAGAAGATCGCAATCGAAGTGGACCCCATGCGATCCGGCAAGGGCACAAGAGACGTCGAAAAAATGTCGAGCAACTGAAGTATTGGTGTCAAGAATTCTGGAATCAAATTTACTCCGTTCGCACTGAGTGTCCTAAGTCGGTCCATATCTGTCTTTCAGTGTGTTTATTTCTCACAATGCTCCAGTGAAATGAGAATTCTCTTCAAAACGATTCGCAAACTTGTTGAACAACGTTATCGTCCAGATCCCGCCTCAATAGATAATAACGCTCATTTGCCATGGCAAAGTGTCTCCGCTTTCTGTTTTCTGAGGTTCATTGTCCCTGCCATCTTGCATCCACACCTATTTGGCCTCTGTCCAGGTATCCACATTCGTCGTTTTTGGCATGCACTGTGAGCTAACTCCATAATTCACTCAGGTCTTCCAAGCCTTCCGGTTCGAAAGGAGTTTGACTTTGATCGCCAAAGTCATTCAAAGTCTGGCAAATCTAAATTCTGTAAGTCCTAAGAGGGGTCATTTTTCTTTTGATTTACCTACAATCCATTGCAGAATCTGCAGAAGGAAAGTTTCATGAGAGGAGTCCAGGATTTCCTGAAAGATAGCCTTCCAGCAATGATCGACTATCTTGCTGTTGTATCGACTCCAATTGACGTTCCACCATCTTCGGTACTGGGAGACGCGATGAATCGACACGATCGACTCAATGTTGTTAACGCTTTGCGCCATCGAACAAGAAAAATGAAAGTTCTAGACAAAGAAGCCGTTCCGATGCTTCCACATCTTCTCGACGTTCCTAAACACCTTGCTATCATCACGTCGGCGGTAATTCGTGGCTCAAGAGAGCTCACTACTCGACCGCGAACAGGAGACGAGGTCGATCTTGCCGTTGAGGAGTTTTGTTCGACATGTTTTGAGGTCGAAGAGGAAGCTCTACTTCGGGTCAGTCAACTGGCCACCAAGCTGGCATCCGAGAGTAGGCGGCCATTCAATCACGACAGTCCCTCAAAAGACGAACAATCAAGCGGTGCAATCCAGCCTTTCCGCCTCTCTGAAGTTTCAAGCACCGTAGTGTCGACCAGTGCCCCACCAAATCGGCAACGCAGATCCTCTCGTCCTTCAACGGCTCCATCTCCCACTGCTTCCAATACTAGTCGCCGCCAGATTATCACTGGTGAAAGTTCGTCCATTAGTACATGGACATCATCAGGCACAGTGCTGAGCGAACAAAAAGTTGGACCGCTATTGGCCCTCGTCAACTGCATACAAAGGCCCCATCTACGGATTCAGTCCCAGCCTTCGGTATCAAACGAGATTCTCCCATACCTATCCGACTTTTACCACCAACGGAGCCCTCTGCTGACACGATAGACGACCTTGGAAAGCGTAAGAAAGGCCTACTCAGGGGCATTCTTCGACGGTAACCGGCTGTACATTTTTTATATCTAAAGAACATATATATTTGGGACATTGGATGTTTATATTAGAATGTTATATGCAGGTGCTGATGATAATTTATTCAGGAAGCATGTGCTACTTGTAGTGGTTTTTGTACTAGTTTTTGTACTTCCGTGGCTACGTCTCCCGAAGTACTGCGTACGGTCAATCGACACAGCTGTAGATTCAATGAGTGATGTGAGAAAGCATCCACGGAAAACTGGAAGACATACCTTAGCTTCTCGATTAGGCTCCAACCTCAGGAGACACCCAACCTTTCCTTCAACAGACATATGAAGTACCCCAGCTGCAACCAGGTTGTTTGGATTTGGGTCAATGTCATCTAAAATATTCAAACCATGCCCTGACACTATTTGACGATTCTTTGTTAGATCCAGTTGCCCAGCCGAAGTTAGGCCGATGGGGAAGATGCCCTGAGCCTCTCGTTCGCCTCCAATCAGTTTCCATCTCTCGAAGAAGTCAGTTTGGTTCAGCTTTACGTGCTCGAAGAATTTGCTGAGGACTATAGGAAGTCGTACGGAGATGCTCTGATGCGACCCAGCCAAATACGATACAGTCAGGATAGGCGGGGTTGTGAAAACCTTCTTACACTCTACATGGAGGAGTTGTTGCGATTGACTTCGTTGCCCGATAGTACTTGGGGGTATTTTGGCAAACGATACAGATATAGCATCTGAATCCGGAACGTGCAACGTTGCAGTGAAAGAAGTGAGAGGTGCATCAACTTTGTTGCCAAGGTACACAGCTAGTTGTCCTATGTGCCCTTGGTAGCGCGATTTAATGCCGACTTGAATTTGTACATCTTCATAAAGGACACCTTCGGCCGCGTGAGTGAGCTTGTCAAACCATCGCTCCACGTTGGGTCCAACCGTCAGCCGGGGCCCTTTCTCCGCGGTATCTAGAAGTGGTAGAGATGAAGGGGGTTGGACGAGGCTGACAAATCCAAGCCTGCCAGAGAGTTCAGAATTTCACCCTGGCCGTTTGCTGGAGCTGATACGGTGTTGTCATTGCCGGAGACATCCACCATCAAGGTTTTGCGCTTTGTCATTTCCCGGTCCAGATTTGCCTCTTTGCCACCATGTACCCAAATTCGCTTGTCGCCTGTATCACCATGTTTGCGGTTGAGGCTGCCAAGTAATGCACTAACTCGAGGCGGGAAGGGGGCATTTCTTCGCAAATATTTTGAAGGAACTCGTCTTCGTCTGACCGCGAAGCCAGTGCATAAAATTCGCAAGCACGTTGCTGCAGCTCAGCGTCGAGTACGTGTCGGTAGCGTTCAAATATATTCAAAAGTTGAGGCTTTATCTCTGGGAATACATTTACCCATTTGATGTAGGTGGAAAGAAGGAGCGCGCGAGTGGGTGCCACACAGTATTGGGATTTCGAATGGAGTAGTTGGAATTGCTCAATTGGGCTGTAACCGGGTTCATTGGCGATGAGGTGACCATATTCACCCAGAATATAACCTTCTCAACTGTGAGGACTGAATTATGATTGAAAGGTAAAGTAAGCTTACCGCCGACTTTGACAAGACTTTCATGTGTTGATGGAGCCTTCAAATGCTCGAAAACGGCTTTAGCGGCATATTCTTGAAGGTCTTCAGTGTTCGTGACTATCTGAACGACTCGGTACCATACTTCGTCGCCGACATGTTCTCCAGCCGTACTGATGAGCTGTAGAATCATATCGACATACCACTTGTAAGAATTAGCGTATTTTTCCGTTAGAATTGCGATCTTGAGAACCATTTCTTCTCTGAGGGCGTAATCCGCAACCCTGAGGTACCGCAGAAGTTCTCCTACGATAAGTTCAGAGTTGTCGACATCACACATGCTATACAAGAGATCCAAAGCGCGTCGCCGAACTGATATGTCTTTATCGCGGAGGGAGAGAATGATAGTGTTCTGGTGTTTCTTTATTGGTTCTAGCGATTCAGCTCGAGCAGCAAGATGGGCCATGGTATCGAGTCCCAAGTACCTGACATTGGTCTCCTTCGATGATATAAAACGAGCAAGAAGGACTGCAGCGGTGCCAACCAGAGGTGAATTGGTATCCAAATGGATGGCAAGACTGATAGCCTCAAACAATACAGCATGTTGCGCGTTATTATGCTGTACATTGCGGGATGGTTCGGCGCAGTTGTTCATGATAGTTTGGAGTACTTTTGCAGTACCCCGATGATAGTAGGGTCCTCTAAAAAACGAGTGTTAAATTAAACAGTATTAAAAATGAACTGCAGGCGAACCAGAGGGCGGGTAATATTGAAGCATTCGAAGAAGTTTGACTTGAAGCCAGGGCGAAGGAACTTTGTAATATGCATACGTAGCAGCGTATTCGTGGTCAATAACAAGCTGAGATGATGATGATGATAAATCAAGGTTCAAAGACACACGATAAATTAACGTACACGGTGCAATCGATCTACAGCTTTCGTATAACACACAGCAAACGCGTCCAAATGATCCTGAGCTAATGCCATAGCCAGACTGGTCACGCAAATCACGACGCCCTTCATTAAAGTTTAGGCATGAAAGGACTACAAAACATAAACTAATTACCAGGTCTTGATCATCCATTATTGATACAATTCTGGCTGCCCACTCTGCAGCCGGGATGACTTCAGGGTGTTTACGGTACAATCTCAAGAGTGTCAATGCGGCTTTCTTCTTCACAAAGTTCTGAGAAGTGCTATCCAACGTGTAAGTGCTAATCACTCAAAAGAACGTGATACGTACGGGGAAATGAGTAGACGATGCACATCTTCGACCAAAGCTTCAGCCATTTCGCTCCCACCAACGTTGGCAATAGCATGTAGAGCAAGGCAGTTGTCAACTTCATGGTTCGAATCCAAATCCTTACGAATTGAATTGACAACAAGACGCAAAAAGTCAGAGTTTTCGTGCATTAGAAGGGTCACAGCAAGATATCCCTGGTGGGTGGATGAGCCAGGGTCGCAGAAACTGATAAGAAATACTCACTATCTGCTTTTCACTGTACTTGGGACTGAAATAAGATTTATAGCTTCCATATGCCCTACATCGACCTTGTAACCCAAGATATAAGTGAAGATGATCTTGGCCACATATCTAAGAATTGTTATTGAGAAATGAATGATTAGGAATGATCACAAGCTTACTTCTTCTTCTGATATCCATCCAAATTACCGTCTATGTGAGGTTCACGTCAGTATGCACGGACATACTATAGAAAGCCGCCAAACCGCCAAACCTTTGAATTTCTTGCGGATGTTGGCCATCTCCTTGTTGATCCTTTTCTCCTCAAGTTCTTTGACCCTAGCTCCGCGGATATCCGCGATGAACTAGTCATTTTCTTTAGAATTACGAGCACAGCGCAAGAGACTTTCATCACACCTGGGTCAGTCCACGCATGCTGGTCGCCATTTTGGCAGAATTCAGAAAACAAGGCCTAAGAACAAATGTCGTGACAAAAGTGAGAGCTTGAGAAAGGGCACAACCAATACGTTTTGGTGGAAGGTTAGTTGATAAAGGGAGGGCTGACCATACAATAGATGGATTTGTGTGAAACCGAGAGTCCAAGCTATTGAATCACTAAAAGGACTTGCATAGCACTAATCATGTTCAGCTTAACGATGACGAAGCACGTGCACGCTGTAAGCGGGCGCAATTATGTACACAGGCCGGCATTGTGACTTGTCTGAGTAGATGATGCACAACTAATTGTGAGTGGGGTCCAAATATAACATATATTTGTGTGTAGAAATTAAGATAAGAGATATTATACTATACATGCTAATTTTCATAGAAAGTGTGGAACGTCTAAACAGCATCTACTTACATCCTGCGGAAACGACTAGGAGTTCCTGGCCGTGATTGGAACATATTATTACCAGACGGTGTTGAGTATCCCGAAACCGAACCACCTCCAGGTAATCTTGCTGCGAACGGTAGAGGTGAGCCAAATGGGGTGGGTGCTCTTGAAGTTTGTCGAGATTGAGCCGCAATCCGTTCATCGCTGAAGCGGTTCAGGAGGCCTACGATGTCTCTTGTCATGAGATCCAAGTCTTGGACCTCTTCGCTAGATAGAGAATAATCTCTCTTGCCATCGTCATCATCAGCGTCAAATTCTTCCTCTACGTCCTCGCGAGCGAGAACGGGCAGTGACTGGCCCGCACGTTGGCGACTCATCGTAATGCCTTCGAAAACACGCAGCATGCAGGATTCCATGGACCTTTTCAGGCGCTGAATTTCATCCAGGACCCTGACATCTCCAACGATAGGCAACCAGTCGTCGCACTCCAATCCACGCTCGACAACCTCCACATGATAGGCACCGAACAAGATATAGGTCAAAGGGTCAAGTCGCGTAGTCCCAACAAGGAACGTCTGTCCGCCAGTGCCCAAAGAATCATTCCTGCGCTTCTCTGCAAACGCGTACAATTGTTTCTCGTTGGGTGGGCTATTCTCCACTACGGACTCGAATAGTTTCTTGGGATGATTGACACTCGAAGGGTGAATAGCGGCAACCTGATTGTTTAAGTTTATGTTTGAACTAAAAATAATAATTATAGAATCAAACGAATACATACCTTATCAGTCGATGTTCGGAAACTTCTCTCTGAGGTACGAACACCGAACTTGGGCTGCGAGGCAATTGTGATCAAAGCCGTCAGGAGCGGGAATGAGTCTCTGTTGGTATTTAAAGCGGGAGGAACAATGAGACCCTTGATGCCAATGTTATTCGCATCTACATTGGCAAGAGCACCTCCGGCAGACACTCCAATCACACCTGCGCGATAAAGGGCTTGTAGTAGATGAGCCTTGATTTTCTGAATCATAAGCAAAGTCGGTTTCGACAGGAAGTTATCAACACAAAAGCGGTTAGCGCTGATATATTCGCCACGCGATTGCATGGACCACCATACGTCAAAGGCTTTCAGAGTCGCCAAAGGATCCGATCTGAATCCTTCTGTAGTCCACGAATTCTTGACCTTCCTCGCTTGCTCTTTCAGGTGCATGGGCGTCATGAAGGGATCACGATTCGTCAATATAGCCGCAAGTGTCAGAGCCGGATCCAAGCAACGGAAGAAACTACCGTATAGGACCAAACGACCCATCTGAGCATCCACTGGAATTTGAAGAAGTACTCTTCCAAGTGAGGTCAAGTTTTTCGCCGAGTCAAGTGCCCCGACCATCTGAAGATCTTTCATCGCCGCTGCAACGCGTGCAGCTTCCGGCGGTTCGATAGCAGCAGCCAAAACATTTTCTACAGACATCCCGGGGAAATTGAGGGCCTTCACGTGCATTACAACGTTGCTCAGGTCGACTCGCTTCATCTCCACAGTTTGATGAGGATGCAGGGCATCGGCGTGACTTTTACTCAAAATTCCGAAGTACTCTCCCGACCTATGGCGGCCTGCGCGGCCTGCGCGTTGGTTCAGATTGGATGACCCAACCCAAGCAGAAACGAGAGATGACATGTGTCTATCGGGGTCATATCGCTGTTCTTTGATTTTGGCTGTATCGATGACATACACGACATCGGGAATAGTAATAGATGTTTCTGCAATGTTCGTGGACAATATGATACGACGCGTTCCTGCTGGGGGAGGCTCAAATATAGCTTGCTGCTCTTGCAGAGGGAATCGAGGAATGCAATAGGTGAATCGGGTATTTAGTAGAGTTGAAGTTTATTGGTAGAGGTCCGAGGGGAGAGTTCAAGGCCTTCTGCGTCGCGATAATCTCCTCCCATCCAGGAAGGAAAACTAACACATGACCATCATCCGAGGACTGTAACACATGCGTGATAGTGGCAGCAATGAGAGGATAAGGTAGCTCGAGATCCTCGGCACGGCTCTCGTTCCTTGGATGAGGAACACCGATTTGCATCGCTATAGCTGGTCCCAACTCCCGATGGATATATTGTGCGACGTTTTCTTGATTGGCCACCCATTTCATAGGTCCTGTCAGCAGCTTCGGTACGTAGTCCCCCATGAAATACTTTGTCACAGGGAACGAACGCCCAGGAACGGAGATCACTTTGGCGGGTTCACCTGCTTGGTCTCTGAAATATTCTTGGAAAAGTGTGGGATCAATGGTAGCGCTCATTAAGATAATCTTGAAGGCCTGTTTTTGGCTCTCTTCTGCGCCAAAATCTGTTTGAGAACCACCAAAAGTAAATCCGTGTCAATATCCCGCTCATGAACTTCATCAACGATAACGTGTGTGACATCGTCGAAACTGCCCGAAGCGGTATCGGCCTGCCCTCCAAGCACCGACTGGAGGCGCTTCAAGAATATACCGGTGGTGCAGAAAGTGACGGAACCACCACCGCGTTCAGGCAGCCTGGCATCGAATCGCACTTGATAACCGATCGACTGGCCCAAAGCCTCTCCTCTCTCCTTCGAAATGCGGTCGGCGACACTAATAGCTGCTAGACGACGGGGCTGCGTGCATATGATATTGCATGTAGATCCTTCTTGACGATCGATATATTCGTCCAAAAATGATTTGTGGGATTTGAGTTGTTTTCCCCGAACCGGTGGCGGCCATTAATATAGTGACCTCATTTTCCTCGATGTGTGATAAAACCTCTTTAGCTTTCCCATAGACAGGCAGTGCCATTCGGGTAGCACGCATTCGTGCCATCTTCTCGTCGGTCAAATAGGCTTGCCTCTTGTCCCAAAGCTGCCTTGACCTAGCCTCCATCGCATTTGGATTATGCCGCCTGATCCTGGTGTTGGTATCCAATTCAGGCTCCGGTCCTGCGAGTGCCACTCGGGAAGGTCTGTTCCGATATAAACTAGTTTTCCTGATATCATAGCAGATGTCTCCGATAGTATCTCCAAGAGTGTTGCTCACAGAGAATGAGACTCTGGGACCCATGCCGAGATCTTTGCCCGTCTTGGCAGCTTCGAGATACGTCTTCCACAATTCTTGATCGCAACTTTCAAGATACTTTGTAACATCGAGATAGCATGTTGTCAAAGCTGCTTTTTGGTTGTTCCGGCACCTAGGCCAATTCTCCGACCACCAACTGTCATGATAGCCTCCCACCCTGTTCGCGAACTAATATATTCGATGTCGGGTTGCTCGAATGAGAACTTTCGGCAATAGTAGTCCATAAAGCTGCGCGCTTGCACGTATGTAAGAACACTTCCGTCCGACAAAGTGGTATCCGTCACTGCAGGCTTGGTAGGTACAAGTTTTTTCGGATCCAGCTGTGGAAGGGCACGTTGCTTAAATATCCGACGTATACACCATAAAGTAGTAAACTCACGATTCCCAGTTCCTGTAATTGGTACACAGCAGAAAGAGCAGCCAGAGTAGAAGACTGTTTCTTGTCTTTGTGGTCTCCGATGCCAACTATCGGGGGTTCTATGTCCAGTTTAACAGTTGTCCTGCAACAAGGTCAGATCGTGTCAATAATCAGAGCGAAATACATATCAACTTGCCTCCAAATGCGAACCGGGCGATCTCCGCTCATTACTGTGCCTGGTACCGAAATATACTCTGGTACTTCATTTTTGACAAAAGTATAAAAGTTGTTCAGTGGATTCTTGGGCGTGCTTTTGTGGACTGGGCTCAACGGTATGGGGGATTTTTTGTGCTCTTGTTCGATGTACTTTTCGTCGTGCAATGGACCCTCTAGGAGGTCTTTGACGACACTTCGTCCCTTGCCCTTTGCCTGGCTGCGAGATGAGTTATGGCGAGGTTGAGAAGAGGGTCCAGCCTCTGGAGCGCGCTGGCGATTCTTGAACGGAGGCATGGCTGGCTTGGATTGTCTCGCAGAAGCAAACGGGGACTGGGCAGGAGAGGGAGAGGTGGAGCGAGGCTTTTTAGCAGGTGGTACTGTCGAGCTTGTCGCTCTGGGTAAAGGCTGAACTGCTTGTTGAGAGTACGAGCGCTTGAAGGGTGGGCGAGAGTCGGAGCTGCCTTGGGGAGTGGCCGCTGAATTCGAAGGCCTTGTTAATGCGGGGTCGAGTTGCATGAGGAGGCGACACCTTGGCCGAAGAAAGAGAGCAAGTCTCATACGGAGAATTGAAGCAATGTTCACTGGTGGTGATGACTCAGATATAAGGGTATTGTTGCAAATCAGAACCTGGCTGACCTACAATGGCCTACAAAGTAGGTTTTTCTATGGGTTATGGTACAGTCTTATAGCATGAACGTAGTTGAACTTTCTGCAAAGCTCAACGCCGGGTGCAACATCATTGTGACTATGTAAATTGTGTAAACTAAGAAAATTGTGATTATCCGGCAATTTCCGAGTCAAGTATTCTGATCCAGCCAACGTTTAATGGCTCTTTCGATGCCCTGCAAATATCGCAGTTTAATAGCAGCAGCCTTCGCCTCCTGCCATTTCTGCTCGCTAATTAGCGAGTTCACTTCGGCAATAACTTCCTTGGTATCTTCTGTAAATACAAAGTCAGAGTGCGATAACACCGAATAAAAGGACACGGACCTTCGTTGGCGTCTTTCAATTGGTGAATCTCACTAATATCATCTGGCGTGCACGCGTCAATTACTTCCCTAGCTTCCATAACATTTGCTAAGAGGGTCATATCTTGGAGGTGGTCGCTTTCCGAAATAGAAACTCCATTGCGTTTAAGGATATATTCAGCGCGAGCCAATGGATTTGAAAGGCACTGATAGGCCTCATTTAGTTTCGAAGAAAGCGTGTGGGCAAGATCTAGCTCTTTCTGAGAATAGAATAAGACACAGAACATGAGAACATTAGACTATGGACAGACAGGAGATTTTGAAGCCCAAGCATCTGGGTGACAGAAAGCCTGCGCTTTTCTGAAATGGTTCTTCAAAGTAGAGAGATTGACGGCGAATGGATTCGGATCATAGGGAACGTCGAGCAGGTCGTGGTGACTTATATTTGGCGGCAAAGGATGAATAGACCAGCAAGAGGTGCATGCGGGTATATGTGTTGGGAATGGTTTATGGCAAGATGGACAGGACGAGACGGAGGACTGGAAGCGGAGGTGTGCAGGCTGCTGACACTGCAACTGTATTCGGGCTCTAGCAAACACGGCGGGTCGTAGTGGTCGGAGAAGAGAATACATCATGATGGGGTATGACGTAACGACTCCCAGGCTTAGCAGATATCAGTCACGTTTCTGACAGACTTGATTCTCTTTAATTTAGCCACTCACTGGCATTTAACACCTCGCTGCCAGACACTATGTCCTGATTCTCTCATGGATACCCCACTCGTTACTTCCCCCTCTAATATCCACCAGTTCCCTCCAAGTCCACAGTCCCCTTCTCCACCCCCGCCCCCGCTTGTTCTCGTCCAAGACGACCCTCATGTCGTAAACGAAGCCAGAAAGAGATTCGTTAAGAAATCTCGCTTCTCTCGCATATTCTCGCGACATTCCTCGTCTCCTCAGCTACGCCCCAAATCTTCTAATATTTCTTCAGAAAACACTCCCGATCTACGCGCCTACGACGCAGACAACACACCTATCAATTTGGACAACACAGCTCTTGCAGGCGAAGGCGTTTATACTGATAGATATGAATGGGCTGTCCTCTACGAAAATCAAAGAGGGTATGTTGATTTTCCCGGTCTCCACTACAGCTACCATTCATTACTCTTTCCTCTAGCATAACTGTGTTTTCCATACCTTACTATTCAAGCCTGTCGCTTCTGCCCTCCGACCCATCCCCTTTCACTCTTCCAAATGCCTCTCTTAAACGCTCCAAACAACCTCCTATCACCTTAGATAGCTACCCCTTGCCAGACGGGAACTGGCATTGGGTATCTCGTTGCTGGATGATCGATATGCGTACCGACTCTGGTGAAGTGCAGCACGATGGTTTCGAATATAACTGGATGTTTAGAAGACACAATTGGCGTGCACAGATAGGTTCTTTCAACGCTGGTGGCTGGGTCAGGAGACGCCGTTGGATACGTCTCATGGTCCGTCCAGCAAAACCAAAGAAAGATGATACAGATACTTTAGCCACTCTATCAACGCTGGCGAGCTCCAGAAGCTCAGATAAATGGCGTCACCGGCACTCAATCGCCTCTTCTTTCCCGCCTTCGGTTTTTACACAACGTACAGATATCACCGATACGTGGGCAAAGATAGACCCGGACGAAGTTTGGATGGGCGATATAGCAACGGATTGGCTACGCTGTCGCAATCTTATGAAACATTTCGGCCGTGATGGTCGTAAACTCGAGCTATGGAAACTATGGCTTGGATTTCATCATCCAGACTACAAACAGAGATTCCTTGAGCCTGAAGATAAAGGTAAAAGGCGAGAGAAACAATGGACCGAAGACGAAGGACCTCTGCCGTCAGAAATCTCTGCAGCCGATATTCTCTCCAGAGATTATGTCGCGATTGCTCCTAGAGATCTTGTTATAGCGCTTCTCCGTGTCCATGTACGTTCTATCGCTATCAAGGAGCACGAATGACTGATTCGAGCCAATTGTCATTCACAGGGTCAGCAGTTACTTCATCTCTTTATATTTCCAGAATCGCGCGTCCAATTCCTCAAACTCTTGGCCCAGGCTGAGCTTTTGCCTGAACTAAATGTGGGGCTTGGAATAGGGTTTGGCTCTACCGAGGTGGATTTCTGGAGCTATGCGAGTGGACTGGGGGATTCGATTGCGAGTCTCCCCAAGACGGCTGTCTTATCTAAAAGCAGCCCGAATAGTTCTAACTCTCAACAACCTCGTAGCGCTACTGAGAGGTGTGTTCAGTAAGGGAGTCCATATTATTTTCTCAGCACTTTTTTATCGCGGCATATATTACTCAATGACGACTCTTCACATATGATACCCCTTTTGTAACTATTTATCGGACATACATTATTGTTATCTGCATTTCGGTTACATCCTGGCTTCGTTGTATTATTTCAAAACATCTCTCGACTGCGAATTTCTTACGATGTATGAATTGCCATGACAGGCAATTGTTGGTATTTGACTGTGATTGATCGATATCACATGCAGAAGTCTGTTACTGTGCTGCCTTTACCTGACACCTTCGGAGCTCGCCTAGTACAGACCCAGTCCATCCGCGTGTTGCATGAAATGGTATGAAATTTGTAACAGTATACCGTAGATCACCTTGACGTGTCTGTAGGCTTTGCCATGTCCGCTAACTCGAAGAAACCATCGACCGATACAAAGTCCTGGCTCGACAGAATCCCTTCGCTCTCTGATGACCCCGCGCACCCCGCGCAGATTGCCCTGCGCACATATACATTAGCACTTTCCCTCTCTCTCGGGCCTTCTCTGGTGCCATTCATCGTCCAAGGTGTCTCTCCAAAGAAGGCCGTGAATATAGCAGCTCTCAAACGCGTCCTCAGGCGCGAGTTAGGCTATGACGGACTGGCGTTCGCATTCACACTCTGCGTAGCGGGTGGAGCGGGTCTCAAGCAATCGATACAGCATCTATCTCAAAAGGAGCTACAACACAAGAAGCCGGGAGGGAAGACAGAGAATGCCTCTGATCGTAGCTCGGGATTCACAGATGTGCCTGCCATTAACTTCTTTATCCGCCTGAAGAGCTGGGTGTTAGCGTTGTCCCCAGGCCAGCGAAGCTTTCTCTCCTACGTTCTTTCCTCGTCCGTTGGGATTCTCCTCATTCAGGCAGGGAGAGAACGGTCGTCTCGTCTGCAACTAAGCCCGGCGTGCTGCTGAAGCTGTAGCTGCTGGTACCGTACCCGCATCCGCACTTTCTCACCCGGCTCTCCGCGCTGCTGCGAATCGCACATCACCCACCCTCGACCTTACCCTGCTCCTCCTTGTCCGTGCCGTTGATTCCCTTGTGCAGGCTTTCATATTGCAGAAGCCCATTCCTAGAGTTTCGAGTCATGATACCTCAGATCACAAGCATACATCCCGAACTGCTGACCCCAAGCTCGTCCTTGAAAAACTGGAGAAAGAGCGAATAAGAAGGGAGAATATAATACGCCAGAAATGGACTTCACAAGTGGACGCATTTGTGTTTTGGGCGTGCAGTGCTAGGTATGTTTGCTGATTCGACTGAAGTACTCGCCTTGCTCACTTTATTATATCACTCGCAGAATAATGTGGTGCTTCTTCTATGAACCGCAAAGGTATGTCTATAATATCTACCTGACTTTCGTAAACACCATCTCATCGCATTATACCTTAGGCTTCCTCGATCATATGTTAAATGGATCAGTACCCTTGCGAACCTTGACGGGCGCATTATTGACGTCCTACAATACATTAGAGCAGGTACATGGTCATATATAACCGGCTCTGCTTTACACTCTTCCCATCTCCAAACCAACGCCACAGATCTAGGTCTTCCTGCTGCATGGGGTGATCCTGTCGCAATCCCAGCATACGGAGGTGCTGCTGCCACCGCCAATTGGGAGAAACTCGGCTTGAAAGACCCGCCCAGGCGTGGGCGGTATGCCTTGTGAAGTTATTCACGGACAGGTTGGAGCCAGTTTGGGGCTCACAGGGAGTTGTACGGCGAATGCAGGCTTGAGGATGTTCAAGGGCTTCACCGAAGCGCTTGCCATCTACCTTCCTGTTCGTAGTTTGTTTTAACATGTTTCTTGATGAAAAGACTCACTTATATCTTCTGATTGAAGGTCCACATACTCCCTGTTTTATTAACCCGGCCACAAATCCTTCTGCGGCCACATCGTTTATTCGAAACACTGTTCGGTGCGGTTCGTAGTGCGACGTTTCTCTCCTCTTTCATTGGCCTGTATTGGTATACAGTCTGCTTAACGCGGACGCTTGTTCTCGCCAAACTATTCCCATCTATATCACACGACTTTTGGGACGGACCTCTTGGTTGCGTTTTTGCTGGATGTCTCGCATGCGGCAGCAGTATATGGATCGAAAACGGTAGACGACGAGGGAAATGGCATTGTACGTCCTTCCCCGAGCTGTCAGATCAATCCTTCCCGATGCATGGATAAAAAGTGGAAATAAAGGGTTTAAAATCGCAGAACGGTATGCACATCATGTTTCCTCCATCTTTCAAAGCACGTTCTGATTTTGAACTTGTAGCATCGCCTTCATTCTCTCTATTTCGACGCTGCTCACCGCGGCTACTCACCGACCCGACTCTTTGCGAGGTTTATCTCGGTGGACACTAGCGTTCATTACCAACGGACCCAATACAGGTTTTTGGAAGAGGAAGCGACGCGACCCAAGCGTACCTTCAACCCCCAGTGTACCCCCTACGCCGTCTATGCTCTCTATTTCTCAAATCGATGAAAGTAATCGTGCCAATACCCCACACATTTCATAGCACGTTCATCATATACCCTATATAATTGATATCTTACCCGGCTGCCTTGAATTGCAAACCAGATGTTTTAACTTTGGTCTACTATGTATCTTAGACGCGCTTTGGCTATCTTCTATATGCGGTTCGTTCTGCGGAAAAGAACGAGGACTCCTAAGCTGACCAAAGGCTCATTTTATGGTCGTAGAAGGAGCAGCTTCCTATCAGAGTATCTTCTCCAGCCAGAGACGGGGCGTAGGACCAGTCAGTGCCATAAGCCATTGACTCATGTTCATCAAAGCGTTTGATGATCTGAGATGTCCCAGATATCCATTTTGCGTCGTCACCACCACCGGCGTCGAAGCGGATGACCTTGAAGCCATCGTGCATACACGCCACGAGGAGATCGTGCTTGCGCGTTTCAGCTGGATGCCATTTCACTCGCCACGCACCACCTCCCACATCCACCTGCGCCATAGATGCCGTTAGTTTGCGAGCATCGAAAAGTTGCACCGTGTTGTTGTAACTGATTGTTAAGTAAAAGAAAGGGATCAGCGGTAATAAATCGTAGGAGAGAATAACGGAAAGTAGACATACCCGCCAACTGCAAGTAGGTGCTCAATATGAGGATGGCTTTGGATGGAAGTAACCCCTGCTTCAAACCTGCATAAAATTGCTCATCAGGGCGAGAATGATACATTCCACAAGCTGATCGTACTTCTTATTGACGAATGTGGGTTGGGCGAATCCTTGTCGGATATCCCAACCTTTCAATTTCAGGTCGTCCCCTCCTGATGATAAGAAAAACGCGTTCATTGGTAAATGGGAAGAATATTATTCAACAGCTGACGAACCTGAGTAGATTATGTTCGTATCGTAGTAATTCCAAGCTGCAATCCATGGTTCATAATCGTGCGCATGCCACGTTTCCGTGACGGCTATACTTGATCCCTCTACAGGTGATAAAAGACACAAGTTCCCATTCGATAATGAAACCACCAGATTACCGAGGCTGCTAAGAACAAAGAAAGCCTATTCATTCAGATCTGAGGTCAGTTAGTGATATAACATACGTTCCAATTGTCCGCCGATCTGACCAGTCCATTGAGAGGCAAAGCGTATCTTCAGACGCGCATTGTATTGAAGCAATTTTACTGAACGACTGCTGCAGAAGAAAGTATCATAAATGTGAAAGGGTGGTTGACCATGGCAGTTTTTGACCTCTCGCCATGTATGAAGAGTAACATTCCCTTCTGAGTCACTAATCCCCAGTATAGGAGCAGCTCGGTTTAATGTATGAGACCTGTTAAGATGTCGGTCTTAGTATTCACGATACTCAAGGAAAGTATCTGCCATTTCATGTCCAGGATTGCGGGCAAGTCAAAAGATTGTATCTGTTGACTGCCAAACGATAAGAATCGAGAAACACCAATGAGGTAAGACGCACAAAGAAATTTCGCCTGAAGAGTCCGGTGCCACTTGAAACACAAGACATTGCCCTCGACGGGTTTGAGGGGTCTTCGAACTTCCATTCACATCGTAATTTGAAGCCTGTGCAGGTTCATCTAGAAGCTTATAAGTACCACAAACAAAAATATCCTGAAAATCATCTGCAGGGCAAAATTCGAGGCTATCCGCGGGCCAGACAGTGTCGAAGGCAACCATATTAGACCAATATGAGAGTTTTCACAACACCAGCAGAAGGTTGACTGACTCAAGAGACGAACGGCCCGCATAGCCGGTCAACCAACAAGAGGTCACCGCCTGCATCTGTGTCAGTATCTTACCTTCAACTGCGCTTTGCCTCTTCAATACAGAACTTGTCATACCCCACCAGTCGTTCCTTTCCTATACTACCTCTTCAATGGATTTCGTTCAAACGTTGGACCCCTCCAAACTTGTGTTGGCAGGAACAGTGCGTTCTTCCGCATCAAGTCACTATAATCGCGCTCTAATATAGCTTTCGTCGGACTCGCAACGCTTCAGGGTCTTTCCTTCGTCCTTTCAATAGCTGCGACACCGCCGTACAATCTTGCGATATTCCTCTTTGGATGTTATGCCCAAGAAGCTGCAGAGGGATCACAGTCGTTGCAAACAGTGCGTCAAATCAAAATGTAATGGATGCTAACCGACAACCCGAATAACCTTGAACTCTCGTTTTCTAGTTCACTGGACTACTGGGAGTCTCTACTATCTTTGATGTAGTCTGGATGATCAAGAATGAGCAACATGGACTTTTCAAATTCCTCACTGTCTGCCTTCTTTTTGCTTAAAGTGGGTTTCCCCGGTGTTGTATGTTTCATTATGTTAACATCTTCGTCTTAGCTGCCTACATTCTTTGCTTTTGCCAATGCTCTTCGTCAACGCGGAGCTCAGTTTAGTCTCGGATCTGCTAATTTAGGCGGTCCTACTGGTATAATAGCACTTATTCGTATGCCGTACCATTTCATGACTAACTTCTCATTTAGTCTGGTCAATGCCAGGTGGCTTCACTTCAAATGGAAGAGAAGGCTACCAGACTGTGGATGACGACGCCTTTGTTCGCAACATACGCACGGCTCCATCTGTACCTCACAAAGCTGCGCCAGCTGCGGAACCTCCCTCGGCACCAGGTGCATACCAGTCTGTATAATCGTTAACGATGTTTTTGTTTCCATCAGGTCAGAGGTGGTTGAAAATGACTGAAGTTTTGGCGCATACATAATACGTATACACTCACTGGGTTGTGTCTATAGCTGAAACTACTTTTCACTCTGGCTGCATCTCAGTCGGTTGTTCTTCAACGAGATATTTCCGTAAAACAAATTAATCTTCCATGGAATCTTCAACATAAATATCTGAATCGGAGTATTGTGACTCCTCGACCTCATAGACCGTAGTCTCTTCTTGTCTTTCATGCTCACTACCCTCCCCCTCTTCTCCCTCTATATCCTCTATCAAATTTATAAATAGGGGAACAAGTTCCATTCCGGCTTCGGATTTACGCCTTGCGTAGAACCACGGGCAGTCCAAAGATTCACAGTGTATCGGTTCGGGTGGCGCAGAACCTGTGCACGATGTACATATACGATGAGCATTGACAAGGCGTTCTTCCTTGGTCCTTATTTGAAACTTCAGATTCGCAACGGTTTCCCCACCGAAAGATAGCAATTGTCGCAAAGACCTATGGCAATTTAAGAATAATAAAAACAGGAAAGAATAAAACTTACTTTGAGACGCCGGTTCTCCACATGAAAGGCATTGAGTACTTAAGAAATGTTTGTTGATGTTAATCCTTTCCAGAATCTCGGCTTGCGTTATGGCACCAGCCCTCGGCTTTCTTGGTGAAACCAATTCGACCGTAGTGTGTTTTGGCATTTCATTGAACCATTGCCTGACATCTGCACCTACGAGATTGAATATTCTTTCCAATGGAGGAATAAGAACCTTCGTGATATAATATAGTGCGTCAAGGCGAAGTTCGCTGATTAAAATTCGCATAAAAAAGCAGACTGATAATTCGTTTAAACGGAAATTGTTACCTGTTATCCATAAATTCTAATGGGTCCATGGCTCTGTCTACCAATCTGGCACCAGGCTGAACGCTTTTCACTATGACATACGGGATTCGGTCGCCATATTGAGGTTCATTGTTTGGGTCGGAGACCATCCTCCGAGCAGCAACCACGACACCTGGGGGTGGAGGACCTTTATCACTGCAGTATTTCTATTTGAGAGTTTAATGACTTTAAAAAAACAACAAATTACCTATATGTACCCATTTTCACCTCTTTGGCGAAAATGAAATCGTGTACAGACGCTTTGTTTTCTAATAGCTTTGTCCAGGAGCGGCAACAGTAATCTTTCACTTCGCTCAAATCCTGTGTTCGAAATAACACCCTATGATTCTGAATAAGAATAGAACCGAAAGAGACTGTGTTTCCTCACTTCAAGCATGTTTCGACCATTTTTCGTTGCGCATTAACGCTATCACGCCGGACTGTCTCTATCCCCTTTGCATCGAATACTGGCTCGATGTCGTCAATATTTTCATATTTAAAACCCACATAACGTTTCTTGGCCATGAGGACGCACGGAAGGTAAACCTGTGCCACGGTCAGCTTCAGAGGGTGATATCGAGGATTTTAGAAATACCTTCTCAAATTTGAGTTTAATCGGTGCAGGATTCAAGGCTGTGATTGTTTCAGCTATCTCGTTCCCTATGGCGAACGCATGATCCTTCGTCTTTCCAGGAAGGTAGCTGAAATTGAGTGAGTTCATGGGAACTTATCGAAGGAACGTGTCTCCTACACAAAAACGCTATCTGTATCACCATAAACCACCTATGCAGAACTTTGAGCATGTTGGGACGAGACATTGAATTAGTTGTATACCTTTGCTCCCCATTTTGGGGTGCTGTCGATGATATCGATCGCCTTTCGAGCAGATACCTTAATCTTCTTTCTCATAGTTCGATGCTGCTGACTCACTTTTTCTAAGGTTTCTCGTCCACTTTGGACAATGCTGTCGGCGATCTCGACTGCTGGCATTCTTCCTGAAAAGGACGCACTCGTATATCCATAAATTACATTAGCAATATACTTCAGACTCAATTGACGGGCGTCGAGGATCCTTTTTCGAGCCTGAAGTTTGGAAGTACAAATAAGATCAGTCCAGTAATAGCGTCTTGATTTTAAGGTAACGTACTTTGTCGCCACCAACCCGTTTCATGGCCTGTTTTACCATGACTCGTGTATCCAGCAATTCTACAAGCATTCTTCCGAGGAGGCCTTTCCTTACATTGGGTTTAACGTACATCATCCCATTTGGAGAAACTGGAGAAGAATTAAGTTAGGGACACCTCCGGGACAGCATATTAGGATCGTCAATTACCATTGATGTGGTCTTGTAGTTTTTCAAGCAATTCCGAGGGTATATCCAAGTTGTTCACAACACCAAATTTATAAGCACCTTGGAAGTTGGTGATTCGGCCAAGACAGGTGGAAAAGCAATAATTATAGGCAATCATGATAGATGGATAAAGTGACTGGAAATCAAGCACCAACAGCGGGCTGGAGTAGAAAGCAGATGCAGGCTCCAAAATTAGAGGCATACATTCAGCCGCATTCTGTTTGCCAACCTGGTAAGTTCAAGAATTCCGCGATTAGCACCGTGAAGCAGTAAAACACATCACACACCCACATCGCTTTTGCTAGGAGAGATCAAAACAAAGCTCTCTGGTTTGGCAATCCGGAACATGAAGGATTCGACCTTGAATTGGGATCCTCTGCTAAGAACCGAGAAGAAATCGACACCGAAAACTCTGGCGAATTCGCTTGATGATCATGAGTGAGTCATTAGTCGCCCAAAGATAATAGAATATGACTCACGCGGTTTTCGTGACAGTTTCTGTTATTTCCAGCAGTTCAAGGTTGGTGGAGACTCTCATCAAAAGGTGGTTGACGAGGAGAGATGCATGCACAGTAACGGGGCTATAATACCACTCCGTTAGGGTCATGTGGTTGTATCTGGGCACACTTTGGGGAACTGAGATCGATAATTGGTATGCTTGGGATATCAGTCATATGCTCACCGTCTCCCCAAGACTTCAAAAACGACATTTTCGAAGGTGTAGATAGTTAAAGTTTTTTCGGAGCGCATGATTCTCCATAAGTTCAACACATGACGCCCAGCTACTTTGAAAGTCGATGTTTTGCGTAGTCCCCATTGGTCTACAGACCCTCCTGGGTACCTCGGTGGGGCGCGAGATATGAGATCTGAGAATGTCAAACCTTGCAGAATGGCGTCAGATTATCATCAACCACAAAGAGAGTACTTGACTAGACGAACCGTATGTACCACTGCGCATTTCTAGATAACCCCAGGAGCTCAGCTGCAGCTCCCAGCCTGTAAGGATATCTGGATCAAGTTCAATGACTAAGTCTATCAGTCTATTGAGAAGATCGAGTTCCGATTCAAGGACCTCTAATTTGAAGTTTCGGATTCGATACGGGTTGATTTGAGAATTTTGGAGGACCAGAACACCACTGTGTATGGTGTCTGTTCCAGAGACATGATGAGCGTAGAAAATGGCGACAACTTCTGCGTCCTCTACATTAGGGATCTTGTTATTGACTGTGGGCACTATGTGGATATCATTAATTACATGCCCTTTCAATGATGTTTAGTGCCCAATGCATTACCAAATATCTCGACGGACATAATCGACAAGTCCGCACTTTCTCGTGAAGTAGATAAGCCTCCGGCGGGAGAGTTTTTGAACCCATATGTGTTGGCTTGGGTGGGGCCTTCTATCTAAAGAACCTGAACAATGACATGCTAGCACAATAGGATGTCAACAATCCCACCTGAGACCGCGATTTCTCTCCTTGCCTTCCCAGCTTTTGAATCTGCCTGATAGACTGGCGTACTTCTTTAACGCTCGGCGGATGACTTGCATATTCCCATCCTCCAACTCCGACTGAAATGAGGCTCAATGTTTTAGTCGAAGCAGATGTATCATGCAGCTGGCTTGATGACCATTCATCCAGCGTTGCGATGCCTTGTCCACCTTTCAGACGATAGATGAGGCCCGCATATTCCTTGGTATGCTCGGGAATGTCCAAATCTTTCGAATAGTGTGGAGCTTGGTACATTTTATCCGGCAAGCCAAGAGCTTGGAGACTGTTTCTCAAGTCCAACGATGTAGGGGCTGCATGGAATAAACATATGAGTTTGTGCTTGCTCTCTTAAAGGTGTTGAAGATCCTTGAGAGTTGAATGGCACGAGCCGTGATGAGCAAGGATCGCTCCTTGGCACTTAGAACCGTTGGTAGAATTGCTATTTCTGGGTGGTCAGAAATGGCGATTTCCTGCTGATTGCTATTTTCCGAAATTGGAGGTTGTTTCTGCGTGCTAGGTTCGGCTTGAGGGTCTACAGACGTAGAAAAAGGTCCACTAATCCTGAGAGATTTCTGCCCTGACTTTTCGATGTGTTCTGTATGATTTCCGGTGTGCTCCTGAGGCCTAATCGACGGAATATTAGTCCTTCATCTACCAAGGGGATGTTTACGCACTCTATCGAGGTGATTTCATCGGCTCCGTTACTAAGTCATACGAGACATGTAAGTTTCAGAGAAGGTGAGCGATGTTAAACTCACTTAGTAGGAGTTGGAGACCTCGCGCGAGCTTGCGGCGATGACTGACGGGGAGTTGGGGGCTATTGATTTCAACACCTCAGGACACACGTTCATTATCGTTTAATAAAAGACGAAAGTTACTTCTCTAATCGGTATTCAACCATTTCGCTTTCGCTGTGTCGATCTTGACGATCGTCCACAAATGGGTCGTTTGGGCTAAGGCGAATGTTAGAATGTAATGCACTGGGAATCTAAAAAGCGACCTTTGATGACGGTCTGTCTCATCCATGGTGTCGGAATCATTCTCCGGCTCTTCGTCGTAACCGTTGTCATCGATGGAGCCTTCATCGTCTTCTATCGCAGAGACGCCATGCAGATGTTCCAAATTCCAGTCGTGTGCTTCGTCCTGATCAAGCTGATTTACGTCTTCGTTCGACAACCTGGATATATCGACCTCGATTTGATCATGCCCTTTGTCTTCATGGGGCACGTCTTCCCATGAATACTCTTGATTTCGAGGAGCTTGGCCCAGTTCATCGATCTGTCCGGGAACGTTGACTGGTCTTTTAAGGGGCTTCCAAGTTTTAAATTGTTTCTCCCACACAGCCTCGATACTTTCAAATGTAGTCATGACAAAGTAATCCCAGCTGTCCAGTGTTCCAGTCGGTTTGGACTGATTGTTGCCGTCTTCGATTCGTTTTCGAATCTCATCCCACCATCTAGCTTCAGATACCCATTCACCTTTACCAGATCGCGAAGATTCACTTGGATCAACAGGAATTTCAGGTGAAGGATGAAGTCCAAGAGTTTGACGATGCTTTCTTTCGTCGTCCCAGAGCTCCCGAATACTAGGGATAAGAGGGTCGGGCGGTGGTGGTGCGGGTATTGGCAATATTTCCAGACGATGATGTATATTTCTTGGTACGAGTCTGTACCTATTGATGATATGCGGAGCAATAACGTCGAGCTCAAGAGGAACACGAGATTCTCGGAAATAGGGAGACACACCAAATCTGGTCGGGCTGGAAGCGGTCGAAGGCTCCTCTTCTGATACACCGCGTTCCAAAGCTTCTTCGATGTCCATTGTACCGCATCCATATAGACCAAAGTCGGCCAGGAATTGGAGAACATAACTCAAGTGGCTCTCGTACACAGGAAACCGTGATCCCATGACAGAGCCAGATTGGAGGATTGTCACAATGCGTGTCGTATGAGCGGGATCAGATACCAAAATCTTGAGGAATGGCGAATATGAAGAATGGAACCCGTAGAAATGTACGCCTTTGACCAATACAATTGCCCGAATGAATTGAGATTTGCGCGAAGAAGGGTCTCTCTTGAGAGAAAGTGCTATAGCATGATTCAAGGAGTGAAATAGTTTAGATATATACTGTTTTACTATCAAAGAGGTCGATAACATGTAATAAAATGTATTATACAGAAGCTCACCATGCTGAGGACTCAGATCATCCAAATATTGAATGAAAAATACGGATACACTTGGTGGATGTGCACACATGCAGTCTGACCAGTGGAGGAAGAACCAAATATCCTTAAGACAGGAACTTTTGGAAGGATGGAATTATCAAGCCTTCCCGGAGGTATAACAGCGTAATCGATTTGATTTATGCGAACTTGCAATTTGGTTGTTTTGTTGATATTGACCACTTCATACGGGATGGCATTGTCTTCGAGCATTTTGAAGCACACTTTCAAGGGAACATTGTGGCGCAAAATGGATCCTTAGAAAAGTGTCTTGCTGGACTGTGTCAAAGCGAGTTGCCAGGTGGCGAGTCAATGGATGAAATAATAGGTTCAACTTCACTGTTGAAGTCAACGTTCAAGACGGTTGCGGGCTTGCAGCACGGCAGACATTTAAATGTCAAGTCGTGCCTGGGGTTACATAATGTGCAAAGTCACGGCCAAACATAGATCATACGGCACAGTAAGTAATCAATTGAGTTTATTTATGTCTTCTGTCTTCCTTAATTCAGGTATCTGTAGCTAATCCGTAACTAATTCCGATTTCGTTCAGTCTTGGATTACCGTAAGGACTTGTTGCCCAATCCAAGCCTTCTGAGGGCCTAGTTTCTCAAAGCCTCTGACATAGCCCGGTTCCACGCATATGTAATTTTTCCTGACAGTAGGATTCAGTTAAAGGCACCTTTGCCGGTAATAAATCATACCATCCATCAGATTCCATATCTCCAATCATATGTCCCTTTTCTTGAGGATTCCAGATCACGACGTCCTTGAAGTTTCTGGCTTTGATTTCAACACCTCCGGTTGGCCAGGTCACCCTGTACTTCATTGGACCATTCTCATATACAGCATCTGTATATCTCTTGACATCAACTTCGTGTCTGTTTTCTACCTTCGGATTTGTTCGGGAATGCTCCGTTGACTCTGTTTTATCGTAAAATTGTAGACCTTGCAAGGGGGTGACGACTACATCGTCAGCGGGTGCGCGAATGTAGTTGTGGAGCAGAGCTTGAAATTCGAGAGTTTCGGAAGGCGAAGTGTTTTCAACATGTAGGTCTGTGCTAAGTTGATGTGCTGCGAGTGTTACAACATATGTCAGTTTGAATGACTTAGGGTATATTGCAGAGATCGCTTCATTGCCGGTTGGATCGAGGACTAAAGTGCTTCAAAATTTAGAATTGTAAACACATCGTGTATATTCAATGTCTGACCAAGTCTGATGGAGACTCCAGCCTCGTTATCCATGACAACACTGTCAAAATTCCAAGTTTGGCTTCGGGCAAATCCATGTTGGGCTAATTTGGAGTGGTCGGGATGACTTGGCTGGCCAAAGCACGGAAAGACGACAGGAATCCCTCCTCTGACTGGCTTTGAACCATCCAGGGAAGCTTTAGAAGAAACAAAAAGTCTTTCTTTCAATTCTGCTGATGCATCCGACACTTTCCATGAAACAACTGTTGCTCCATAGAAGAGCACTTCAGCTGTGCACCCCTGAGACGACAGGACCTCAAAAATGGTACCATAGAAGGCGGTTGGATTGAATACTTACTGTAGAATGCTTCAGAACGACTCCACGTCCTGTTTTCTCTGTAGGCATATTGAACTGACGAGGTCCCTAGTGGTTTGAATTTCGCTGCGGTTATCGATGACTTCTGGGAAAAGGGGCTCCAAGTGGTCGTGTAGTCCGGGATGGATCGATGACGTAGAAGAGCCGATTAGATAATGCACCAAAATATGGTTAAAGGGTCCGCTCAGAGTCAGACATCTGAGGCATCCATTGTTCAACGTCAACTCCCAATCAACTCCGGTCACTTTGCCAAATCACTCTTGCTGCAGTATTTGCGGTTCTGCTGTAGTCCGCTCATACAGATCTTCTATTATGTTTTTGCTGTATAGATCCCAACCTGATTGATTTGTCCACAAGACTTATAACTGTATGACATGCTCATGCCAATGGCATCCGCCGGTCATCTTTCTTTTACACGCCAACATATCTATCATATAAAAACATATCACACTGCAGTTATATCACTGGACATATGCTACACCACTATTCCAAGGTCCCCTGCTTTATCATCATCAACTTCATGGTCCTTTATTGGTCTTTCCTCTACTCCTTTCAAAAATTTGCTCTACCCTATTTCCATTTCTACCATCATATCAAATGTTGTTCATCATACAGTCCCCATGAGCTGGTGAATGGCAAGACGTACGAGGTTGCCCGCAGAGCCAACTATCGGCGTCTTGTGATTTCTTCTCGAAGTCAGCCTTGCTCATCATGGGCTCAGTCAAGGCGATATATGACAGGATTGCTATGCCAGTGATTGTTGGTTTCATTTACGCGAAGAGAAGTAACGTGTGTCTCTCGCGAAGAGTCGCAATGCTTTGCTTGTCATTGCATTAAATTGGAAGATCGAACTATTCACAAATCAGCTATCACTTCATTATATGGTGTTCTCGAACCGGTGCATCTCCCAGGCATACGAGGTTATCTCAATAATAGGTATCGGTGTTTGACGATTCATTTCACTTGGGATAATGATCAGCATTTGCTCATCGTGGGCTATGTCACTGGTCAAGGTGTTATATGACAGGATTGTTGATTTGGTGATTTGGTTTCTTTCCACCATGAAGCTTGTGTCTCCATTCTCCGCATGGGAGCTGCAGTGCCTTGTTTAGCCATACTGCCATTGCAATTTTCAATGCGGAAACTCGCGCAATTACAACCGCTCGCAAACCATACCCCATTGTGTGTTGCCCAAGACCAGCTGGCTTGTTCGAGTTAGGTGTACGAGGCTGTCTCATAGGTAGTTATCGGCGTCTAATAATTCACATTCCATGATCTGGATTGGTCTATGCACGGTCATGATTCCCAATTGCTTGAAGACGGTTAAAAGACAGATTTGGTTGCTTCGCGGGTTTTTTTCTCGATTCAGAGAAGTTCATGCACCCATGTCTTTTCTAGGGACGTCGCGACATTTGTCTGGCATCTTCTATCCATTGGGATTTAATATAATCATTCAATTTCACTCTACATATCAATCGTGGAACAGTCTACGCCACCGATTTTACGAGACTCGCCTTCCATCCTTTATTAGATCCCCGATCGGAGGCCCACTAGGGAATCAAAATCCCTATCGCAAAATTATCATGTGCGAATGGATAGCTTCAATGATTGTCATACCAAATGGTATTGAAACCCTTTTGCAACGTTGAACATCGTGGGCGCTATTAGGGGTTCTACCCTTGAGATAATGTCCGCCGTGACAATATCCAAGTCAACGCAGACTCGTCTAGCCTGTCGTTACAGTTTTCCCCACCCTTTTCCTGCGAAGGCCTTGCTTGTATGGCGTACAGTTCGTCATATCAGGTCCGTTGATCCATTATTACTCCAGACTTGTGATCTATATTATCTACTCATTCATAACTTCGATCATGATAAGTTTGTTGGTATTATGTATTTGCGAACTTCAGAATATGGAATGAATCTAGAATCTGTAATGTAGTTACTGACCTTCTTCTTGTAAAATATTATCGGAATGAATTATCAAAGTAGTAAGAATAGAAATTAATTCGCACGCACCTAGAGTTGGCGTTGAACGAGTGAAACGCCAAACGCAGCATAACATCCTTGCACCTTGCGATCTCTCATTCGACTTCGAAATCCTTCCCTGAAATTCCACTCTCGCCCTGTAACAGCATACCACTTGAATTTTTACGATATACATCAGCCATGGACGGGAGTTTTCCAATAGAAGATGTGTGTTGTTCTTTTATCATAAATATGTATGGCATTTACTGACAGTATGTTCGATCTTTTAGATAGCACCGATCGCCGTTCTCATGGATGAGCTGCGCTCTGAAGACGTTCAACTACGATTGAACGCCATTCATAGCGTTCCTACCATAGCATTGGCACTCGGCGCAGATCGTGCCCGAGAGGAACTCATCCCTTTCCTTCAAGATTCTGTCGATGATGAGGATGAAGTCCTTCTTGCACTGGCAGAAGAACTCGGACGGAATTTTGAAGAGTACATTGGCGGAAAGGAGTATGCCCATCTAATCCTGGGTCCCCTGGAAAATCTATCTGCCGTTGAAGAGACGCTCGTGCGCGAGAAGGTACTCCATTTCTTCGAATTGTTTTTCGTTCTTGGTATGATTAACTACGAAACATAGGCAGCCGAATCCATCACCAAAGTTGCTACCGTACTCTCTCAGCAACAGATTGAACAATACTATATTCCCTTACTCAAGCGTCTGTCACAAGGAGAATGGTTCACTTCCCGAACGTCATCGGCTGCGCTATACCCAGCAGTGTACGCCAAGGTATCACCAGCGATTCAAGATGAACTTCGGAAAGGTTTTACCTCGCTTGGTTCTGATGATACTCCAATGGTTAGGCGGGCGGCTGCTAAATGGCTTGGGGTTAGATCTCTTTTCATAATCTCGTGGTCCTCGCTAATCTTTCGGGGATTAGCCACTGTTGACTCACTTCTCGCAACCACATATTATATCGGATGGTTTACCTATATATCGCAAGCTCCAGCAGGACGAGCAGGATTCAGTTAGGTTGTTGACAGTTGAGGACTTAATCGTCATCGCCAAAAGACTCTCCCCGGCCGAAGTTAAGGAGCAATTATTGCGCCAAATCAAGCAGAGCATCGGTGACAAGGGCTGGCGCGTGCGTTATATGGCAGCAAATCATTTCAACGAGGTACGCTTGGAAATGTTCTCTCGGAGATGTCCCTCTCAATAGTTGTGAAGCTATCTGAAGCTCTCGGGGTAGAGCTCGTACGAGAAGAGCTCATTGGACAATACGTACAACTTCTCAAAGACAACGAAGCAGAGGTGCGCTCAGCTGCAGCGACCCAAATTCCTGGTAAATTTAGAACATGGATGACGCTATCCCCAAATAATTGAATCCTTCTCTTTAGGCTTCTCAAAACTCCTCGACAAAGAAGTTATTCTTGCTCGGATTGTCCCATGCGTCCGCGACTTGTCTCAAGATTCGTCACAGCATGTTCGAGCAGCCCTTGCAAATCAAATCAGTGGTTTAGCCCCTCTCCTAGGAAAAGAAGCCACGATTGAGCATTTGTTGCCTCTATTCCTTCACCTTCTTAAAGATGATTTCCCAGAAGTCAGATTGAACATTATCAGCAAATTGGAGACCGTCAACACTGGTATGTCTATGATCACCATCTTACTTGATATTACATTGCATCCTCACGAAGATCGAAGTTATTGGGATTGAATTACTTTCTGAAAGCCTGCTTCCGGCCATTGTCGAGTTGGCCGAAGATAAGTCGTGGCGTGTACGCCAAGCAATTATTGAATATATACCCCTCCTCTCCAATCAACTTGGAAAACCATTCTTCGACGAACAGCTCGGAAACCTATGCATGTCGTGGTTGGGCGATACCGTCTATAGCATTCGTGAAGCTGCTACTGTCAATCTGAAGAAATTGACTGATGTTTTCGGCGTTGAATGGGCGAAAGGCTCCATTGTACCCAAGGTTATGGGCATGGGCTCACACCCAAACTATTTGTTCAGAATGACCACTGTTCAAGCAATCACGGTTTGCAACCTCATTTACTCATGTGTACCTAATGCTCAATGCTTACCCCCAGACTATCTCCCCATCACTGAACCTGGAAATCATCCGCTCAGATGTTATAGGACCCCTGTTGGAGCTGGCCAAAGATCCTATACCAAACATTCGTTTCAATGTCGCAAAAGCTCTTGAAGTCATGGCAGTTGCCTTCGTGGATGCCCCGGAAGGTCGTGCATTCATTCGGGATTGGATTAAGCCGACATTAGAACGCCAGCAGGCCGATACAGATGCAGATGTTCGATATTTCGCATCCCGAGCTCTCCAAAAGACAATCCCTAATGATGCCTAAATGCTGTGGACACTGCTAGAGGGATATCAGGACTTATGAAATAGTATGTTGTTCTTTCTGTGTAGACACAAGGGTAAGTTTTGATTTCAGGAGCCAAGGCCGCGTTATATTTGATTCTCCATACTTTCCGATACATACCATCTCAATCCGATAATCGACAGACATGATGGCCGTGTTAATACAAAATTTCAAAAGCAATGATATTGAAAGGTTTTTTCTCTCGAGTGAATCCGCTCTTGAAGTCACTAACGGAGAGAGATTGGATCAGCGCGAGTTGCTTCAGTTCCTATTTGCAGAACAGTTTTGCCATGGCTATTGTATTAGACCATTCAAATTTTAAGGAACAACAAATACTATTACTTACTAGAGACGAATCACGATTGTATAGTTATGTAACAGGAGGTATGAGCTGGTATGAAGGGTGTATTTCACATTACAGGCTCACGACCATCGGCACCAGTATGGGCAATTGCAAATCTATTTTAGTATGCCGCCCTATGCCGTCCCTCGCGATCTCGGATCAGTTGCATCATGTGGTCTTGGACCTAAATCTGTTGATCAAAGACTTGACACGTGTTTCGATAACAGTTTACGCGGCTCAGTTCCCACCTCGAGTACTGAAATTCAATTACTCGTCACTCTTGTCTCCTAGAGTCCTTTGGTCGTCTGGGATCTAACTGTCGAACCTGTCCTTTTTGTAACTCGTGCCTTACACTTTCTTGAGCCAGGTTTTGTACTCTTCGAATTCTGTTCTAATCGAGGTGAAGGACAGCGGTAGTTGCTATGCTATGTTTTCGGAGTCTCTCTCGTTGTCTTTTGTCATATTTCTGACCTTCCAGCTCTCCCATGATCTTGTTCTGATGGCGTTTCATTCTCCGGCGATATAAAGTCTCTGATTATTATCTTGGTCGTCAGGTTTTTTCTTCCTTTTGTCCCTGCTTCAGACGACTTTCAAGGCCAGCTCTCTCTGCCCCTCTCCGTTCCTTTTGTCATTCATTTCTATTCACATTCACGAATCGACGTGATCAACTGCAAACATGCAGCTTAAATTTATTGGTATTGTTGTGGCCGCTTTGGTTCCCCTTGCCGTCTCCACTTCTGTTGATCCTAAGAGTTGCAAGAACGGTGAATTTTGGTGCGTTCAATGACGGTCTTCTTCACGCCTCTTGTACTGATCATCTGCTTATCAGGTGGGCAGACAAAAATTGCTGCTTGACAAAAGGAGGACCTCCGGCCCCTCCTACGCCTCCCAAAAACACCAACTGCCCACCAACCAGTTACTACTGGGGCGAAAAGCAAGGCTGCTGCGTCCCTCGCAACCCTCCTCCCTCTAACCCTCCTCCCCCTCAGTGTCCCAAGGGTTGGACCTGGTACCCAGCCCTGAGTCGTTGTCAGATAACACCCACTCCCCTGTTACTACTCCCCTAGCCAACCGTCCAGCTACAACAAGGGCAACAACTACAATAATGACGACGACAAGAACGGCAGGGGTAACAACGGCAATCATGGAGGCAACAGGGGCGGGTACCACAAACGCGCGGCAAAGTCTCGATCATCTCTCTGTCCATCTGGTCTCGATGCGTGCCCCATTTCCGGCTTATTCGGGGATTACGAGTGTCTCGATACTGCAAGTGAGCTTGAATCCTGCGGCGGCTGCGCGAGTCTAGGAAAAGGGCAAGATTGCACTAAAATCACTGGTGCCTGGAATGTCGGCTGTGAACAAGGAAGCTGCATTGGTACGTACCCTTGGAATACTTTGCTTTAGAAAGCCTGACTAATTCTGACTTCAGTGTATACCTGTGCTGGTGGTTTCCGAGTTGGCGCCGACGGTAAAACCTGCGTGGCCCTGTGATTCTCTCCTGTCAAGTCTCACTACGGACATATCGCACCGGAGCTACTATCCAATGTCTAGCGGACATAAACCCTTCGGACCTTTTGTAGACAATTTTTTGGACTTCATCTTTATCTATTTATTCCTATAATACTCAGGCCAATTTGCCAACCAGTTTCTGCACGGTTGCTTACTTGGGACCTATTCCTACCTTTTTATTACTAGGTCGTTTAGTTTCGAGTTGTCGAACACGGTACAGCGTACTACTATGTGTCCATTTAGTATTCTCCGTGTTTAAACTTTATTTAGAGCAAAGCGTCTGATGGAATACCTGGTGATTCTGTTCTTCCAAGAAACAAGAACATAAATGTATAAATAGATTTACCCACGACTTGTAATTACGGCAGCCATGTGTGGTTAACCATGAGCAAAGAGACACAAACATTGCATGGCCGATATAAGCAAGAGGACTTGAAATGACTTGCTCTAATAACACACTCTTTTCTCTTCTCTGACCTGCCTTTCTTTGGCATAAGATTTAGCGCTAGTCGCCCTTTGTAAAAGCTTCCTTACTCCACTGATTTATGTTCAGTGTCATGTCTGTCTTCGCGAGCATGGTGTTGCACGCTGTTGGTCTTCTATGTCTTTTGTCGCTTGCGTCATCTATTTCCGCGACGCCTATCCCATTGCCGCTTCCCTTAATGGCGGCAGATTATTCGCTCAGCCTGATCTCTGTCAATCGCACAACTCGCAGAATCTCGCCCCGCAGGCTGCAATCACTGCCCATTGTCCTGTCTTCTTTCTCTAAGGAACACGGTCGAACGAAACGACAACTGGGCGATCTTGGTGCTCTAACAGAGTTGTACGATTCTGCGAATCTGAATGCAAATGATCTTAGTAAGCGATGCTGTTGTTCGCAATTTTGATGCTCGCTCACGGGGTGCAGAGGACTTGGCTGCCTCCTCGGCGTATGTCGATGACGATGACTATGATTTTCAGAAACAATACGTCACCTCTCTGACTGGCTTTAACGACAACATATCTAGTTTCCAAACAGCTCTGGCGGATGCTGCCGCCTCTGACAAAGGTCTGGCCAACTACGATCGTCAGAATAATGTCGAAACCCTTCTCAAAAGGTTGTTAACGCCAACAAAGATGTGCTAAGTGCCACGACTACAGTGGTTTACAACGTACCAACAATTGGGCCTATGCTAGGTCCCAGTAAGTCTAGCCGATTGTACTTTCTATGGCTAAATCTTAATGTTTCCAAGTTGTCTACAGCCTTAAGTGTGTCGTTGATGACCTTTTGGACGCCACTGAAGACATTACCGATGCCGCCATCAACGCTTTAGGTCCTTCGCTGCGAGTACTTCTCGGACAAGCAACACAGGCTGTATGCAAATCCGGAGCGGAAGTGATTGGGTTATGCGTATAGATTCCAACCAACTCTTGACTGGTCAAACATGTTTATCACAACTATCCATGACACCTCGCAATTGCGCATACATTTGTATCCACTATCAAGCTTCGACGTCCACCTACTATCCTACATTACCCCTCAGACCTGTTTTGTAATCCACGCATTATACAATGTTTATTTGTTCCATGTAACTTGGTGAGGACTCCATTAAGTTACAAAAGAACACGGGTTCGACTTCGCCTCTGATAAAACTGCAGGAGAAACCCGTTAGAACACAAACTGCTACCTCGAAGGATACGAGGTGTGTAATGACAAGTCCTATATGTCACTCTTCTGCCAACCATTTCTCGGCCAACTGCCCAACAAAAGGAGCATGGAAGGGAATTAAACTATGGTGAGAGGCATCACGGAAGGCGTGGAAGCTTGATAAATAGTTCATCAGTTATAGAAGACGCGCGAAAAAAGATTTCACCTCATGAAGAATTGGAGACAGAAGACAGAAAAGGTGCAGATGGTTCGCAACCATGAAGGAAACTGGGCTAGGGACAAAAGGATCCTGAAGATCACCAGAGGTGTTGTTGTGAGAGCCGACTGGTAAGCTATATTTCAGTTCAGAAAACAAGTAGTGTACTAGCCCAAGAATGATGGACACACCATGAAATCGGACGTAGTCATTGTGCGTCTCGATAATGAGAAGAATCAGAGCTATGGGAGAAGCTGAGCATTTGGTTCAGAGAAACATGGAGAAACAAACCTGATATGGGACCTAAGATGTATGCAGAAGCCGCCAGAAGGTCCACCCGCCAACCATACCGTGTTTCCCACTGACTTTGTGTAGTTTCTTGCGCGGGGATGATAGATGACCCAGCAACAGCATTAGAGTGGAACGTTGGGATGCCTCCTGATTGATACGAATTCTCGGGGGATGGGAATGAAGCCAAGAATTTGGTGGTTTTGTTGCTGTGGCCGTCAGGGATTGTTCAAATTCATCCGGTGGAGGGGTCTGTAGGGTTTTGAAAGGTACTGATACGACGATGATGATGGAAGTTACGAGAACTCACATATGCAGCAAAGGAAGCAAATTGCGAGGCGCTCATGTATAAATAAATAAATTGTCGAGTGGGATGATGTCGATCCTACGCTGCTTCATTCAAGCCAAACTGCGTATGAGATGTTGTTCAGAGTTGAATCTATTAGTTATCGAATGCCAAGTTGTGGCGTCATCCCAGACTACTATGCTTACTAACAGTACTGTACGTAATCAGAAACACTAGGACCTGTTTTGGATGCAGTTGGCTGAGTTCTGCACCCCAGACCAAAAAATTAGTGTCGAGAGGTGTTACAGGATCGTAAAAATGTGAATCCGACTTTAAAATATTCAAAACTAGGTATTTTAGAGATTTGCGCTTTCCCAAGGTGATTCCAAGGAAATTTGCGGGTATTTACAAATTACAAGCAGTATTTATGATATTTTATAGTGCCCATTTCAGACTTTCTAACAAACCCAACACCTTGTTATGGCACCTCCTCGAGGAATTTTACAGGGACCGAGTACCTGGTGTGACTGGATACCCAGTAATAATAAGCACGTTATGACAGTAGCTATTGTGACTGCGAGAGTGTCGTCCTGGCACACGGAATATATGGGTAGCAAAGCTTAGAACACTTGTAAGACAGGTATAAATGTTCGTTGTTCACTGGGGGATTTGTAGCTACAACGTGGCCTGTATTTATACTGTAGAAGAGTGTTCTAGAACTATGTAAAAAGGGTCTGAGATAAAAGGGAATAGCTAAAAGATCATATGGTCTTGGAGTAAAGAAGGAACGGTTTCAAGGATAAGGAACAGAGAATGAAAGGGACGAGATCGTTGTATCAGGAGACGGAACGAAGTCGAAACAAGAAGATAAGATAGAAAGGAAGATAATCTACTGGTGAGAAAGGTACCGGATTGTCACATACGTGACTCTCACTTTTCGGTGATGTCCGAGCTGCTATGCAGTTTTCGCAAGCCACCAGTAGCATTGAATCAGAATAGTGTGCGATTCGGCATAGGCGACGACCTCAAGCAAGGTAAGAATGCCCCTGCGTTGCGTACAAGTATTTATTGACATGTTCGAATAGTACTGGACCCAGGCATCAAAATGGTGAGTTTGTCATGGTGAACCTATGATCTTGTGCTGGATATCGAGGATGTGGGAGAAGATGCGTTAATTATGTGCAATAGAGGGGTGGGGCCATGGCTCGAAGTGTTGAGGAGGGGAAATCAGGCTGGGCAATGAATCTAGCTGACCGTCTTGTTTATAGGCCGACAACTCAGCCCCCATCACCCTCCGCACGCGAAAGTTCATCACGAACCGTCTCTTGGCTCGACGCCAATTCGTCGTTGACATTCTCCACCCTTCCCGCCCCAACGTCTCAAGAGCCGATCTCTCTGAGAAGCTCGCTTCTCTCTACAAGACTGACAAAAGCCGTGTCGTTACTTTCGGTCTCCGAACACAATTCGGTGGAGGACGTAGCACAGGATTTGCCCTGATCTACGATGATGAGGCATCGCAGAAGAAGTTCGAACCCAAGTACCGTCTAGTGCGGGTACGTTGCGTGTTCCCTCTCTGACTGATTCTCTCTAACAATATTCCAGTCGGGTCTTGCGGCCAAGGTTGACAAGCCTTCCCGTAAGCTACGGAAGGAGCGCAAGAACCGCGCCAAGAAGGTCAGCTAATCATTTAGATTCTGCCCAATATCAGCCTCTGACAATATTTTCTTCAGCTCCGCGGTACCAAAAGTCCAAGGCAGCAGAGGCACCCAAGAAGAAGTAGATGTTGTCCGCCACCTTCCAGTATCTGGCTTTACCTTTGTATGCATACATGGCCCTCCACGAATATTATGCATATACATGCTTGCTCTTGTTCTCGATCCTGTATCACGTCCTCAGTCAAAAGCGAGTCAAATATACAATTGCCTCTAGGTGATGCTGCTGAAATATGGACTGTACTAAAAGTTGTATATGGGTATCATAAGATGAAATGCGAAGATCAGAGGTTATCCATCAGAATCCCGACTTTTTGTGGATAATATCTGGGTCCTCTTGATACTCCTCGGCAGATACCCACATCTGCAATGACAGTGAGTTAAAATGACTGTAAAGAGAACTTGCGCCCCACCTTTTTGAAGGTATTCAGACCAGCTAAGATGGAGCCACCAATCCAGGTCGAATACTTGCGCTCAGGCGGTGCATATATCTTGATCCTGACGTCTTTCAGAGCCAGTTTCTTCACTTCGTTGAGCAAACGGTCTCCAAATCCTGAGGTCATGCATGAGCAATACCCCCAAAACGAAACTGAAGTCTTATTTATAATACCTTTGCAAAGCGTGCTTCCTCCGCTTAAAACAATGTTTGAGAATAAACTCTTTCGAAGGTCCAAATCCACCCGATTAATGGAGTCGACAACAACTTGGTGCACCCCAGCATACTCCTGACCGATTATTTCGGGATTGAAAAGAATTTCAGGAGCACGGAATCGCTCAGCACCGAGCTAGAAAAAGAGAATAGGTTAGAACTAGCGTGTACGTGACGTTAAAGAATATAAGCATACTTGGACGATGTTTCCGTCAGGCAGTCGAAACTCTTCTGTACGACCCGCTGCATCCTTTTCTTCCTTTCCAGGATTTAGGGCAACATAACAACATTTCTCTTTGATGGTACGGACGACTTCACGCTCTGCTGTTGTGTGAAGGTGGTGGCCAGATTTCCGAAGTAGCAATTGAAGATGATCGGTCACGTCTCTACTCCATTTTAAGATTGAGCAAGATGATACAAGAAGCCGTTTACCTTCCTGCCACATCAACACGACGAATAGCATGAGGCATAGAGAATCCTTCGAAAACTGGGACGGCGTGTGTCACCCCATCTCCAGAATCTAGTACAATACCGGTTGTCCGCCCTGACGAGTACCTATTCATTACAGCATAAGAACCGCACAAATAGCGAAAGATTAACCGCTTACAATGACAAGACGGCTTGTACGGAAGTGAAAAGGGCTGGCACATTGAAAGTTTCGAAAAATATCTGCGCTGCCACATCTCTATTACTCCGAGGATTGAGAGGAGCCTCGGTCAGTAAAACAGGATGCTGGTGTCACAGAGACTTAAGCATTAAATTGAAAGGAAGAAAGAATAACGCACCTCCTCACTCAGTGTGCCCAGCTCCTCCGCATACACCCAGTTCCATATACGTTCCATATCATCCCAGTCAGTCACGATTCCATGTTCCATCGGGTATTTTATCTTGAGCAGACCTCTAAATTCTTGAGCTCGTCGGCCAATGAAGACATCTCCTTCCAAAGCGCCGGCCATAACGCGTACATGTTTTGGGCGACCAACACTGAAGAATGGTCAGCAGACGATGTTGAGTTGAATAACAAGCCTAACCATGAAGACGCACAAAGACGGAAAGAAGCATTTAGGGTGATCTTGCCCTGCAAAACCTGCCTTTATTGTACCAGATCCCTTGAAAGAAATGCGTATATTTCAGCCAGGATAAAACAGATGCGCCAGAAAGAACAAACATTGTCTATGACCACCGGCTGGTTGGTGAGCACATCGTCATATTCCCCAGACATAACGAGACAAGCGTAGATAAGAAAGAACTAGCTTGATGGGCCGTTTCCACCGTGATTTGTGGCCAAGTAGAAACGGTAGTTACTAGAGATGTGCCAATGTAGTCAAGACGCGTTCAAGTTTCAAGCTCAGCATGTTCCACAATTAGCAAATTCCAGCAAAGCCACCTCCTGGCATGCCACCATGATCCGCTCTAAACTGGTGTTCTTGCCACACGTTCTATTCGTTCTTTTGGCACTATTGGTATATCATATACTACGTCTGAATCAAACACTATTGACGAACCTTTCTAGGCGTCTGTTGAGGCCGGTTGGAAGAAATGGGAAGCAACCAATTTCTGTAAATGTGAGAGAGGTTGTTTTCTCAAGATACTTTGTGTCCATTGTTTAATTTCAACTGTCTCTTATAGGCATCTGCTTCCAGACAAGCTCCTTGATCTTGACTTTAAATATACCCGATAATCCATCCCAGCCCTGTCTATCCTGCACAAAACAATGGTGCTTGAATCAAAATCTGCCCATTTGCGCTGGAGCCTCGGTGGGCAATACAAATCCAGACACAGCGACAGGAAAGGAGGGTACTGTTGAGGCCAGATGTTTCCGTACGATCCCCGTTCTTCCTCGTGGATCATCTCACTAAATTTTATGTCCAGAACGCGACTCTCCTCGAGACCAGCTGGTGGTGACTTTGTTCCTGTTGACGGTATTCGGGCTCCTGCTTGGCGCTGGTATCAAGACCCGCATGCTGAAGGCTGGCATAACTGCGGAGGTGCCTTGGAATCGCAGGAATACCAACACAAGGTGGTGGGAAGTGAGTCTGGCACAGAATCATTTAAACCCATTCACAGCAACTAATTATCACAAATAAATAGCCTTGGATTCCGCGTCGAGATGAGCCTGACGGGCCTCTTGGACTGACTCGTTTTGGGAGAACAGCTGTGCCTGCAGATATACGAGGAGGATATGGACCAGTTTCTGATAATTAATCTTGAATGTTTTCTTTTCACGGTTCACGGATTCTGGTCTTACATGTACTGTAATTTTAGTTAACAAAATGATGACAAGGCTTTTGAGCGCTCTCAGCAGCTGCGGCAATCTAATTGTCACATGAGTGAGTCAATGGGCCAATAAAACGCCAGAAAAATCCGAGTCATTCTGTGATTCAACCATGGGTTCTAATTGCTCGAAAACTTCGACTGGATATGAGGGCGGTCATACCGTGCTAGGATCAGGTCCCGTCAACTCGAATCCAGCACACTCCAGAGACACAAACCGCGAAGCTTCCCAACCTTCTGATCCTCGTGCCGCTGCGGCGGAAGCAGCAGAACGACGAATGCAGGCGGTAAGTAGTATTTAGCATCATCTACACGACTACTTTCTAGAAGTGTTCCACAGGCTCAGAATAGGGGCACGAATAAGTCCAATCCTAAGCAGGGCCAACTCTCAGAGCAATTAGCAAAGCAGAGTAGTTCAAAGCCAGGTCCACCAGCACAAGAAGTCGAGAGACTGGTCGTGAGTGCCTTGGATGCCTCGAGTCCATCACGGAAACTAAACCACACTTTTACAGTGGGACTGAAACGACATGTCTGACTCGATACATGTCCACGGGGCACTCAATTTCACTGGCATGCCCCCTCCTGGGATACCCTCTGCTCCGCTTTACTTTTAAATATCACTATAATGGGATGCAATGCCTCACCCGATACACGCTTTACAGACACCTGGATGACAATCAATTCAAAGTAGTAAATAAGTCCTTCAAAATGCGGCACATTCGGAATTTCGATCCGAACAACTTATCGATATCTTCTCAAGGACTTCCAGTTTTATGAACGTAAATTCTGAAGGTCCATGATATCTCAAGCACAAGACCACTGAGGTCTAGCATCGTGCAGATCTGACGAGGATTTGGTACAAGTTCCGAGTTATCTTTGGGATAATCGTTCCCGGTTTATGCATTACTATAAGTGAGGAAAGTTACAACCACCCAAACCATATGAGTGTCCATGAACATGAAGTTCATTATCATATCGCCTGTGTACAACACTGTACATAAATGTATTCAAGGAAAAGTGTCGGCAACTACATTGAACCCCGAAGATGAGCGCTTGGTGACCACTGATCAATCCGAAGTACACTGTAACACACCACCATGCTTATGGCCTGAATGCCTGTTTTCGCCTTGAGTTCGCCCATTTGTACGGTATACTCGATCCGCAACCATCTCAATTCCAGATAATAATTTATCGAAAGATACTAGTGCTAGCGAGACATTGTCACCTTGCAGTTTGCACAGCCACCGAATCATTTCACGTATCCATTCCTCTCATGACGCAGACGCTCGAAACAACACGATTGGGAAAAGGTGCTTTGGAAAAAACAGACATACCCTGACAACTATGTTCCTCCAGAATTGTTTCTTGCGTCGTTGCGGAGAAATCGTACGTTATCTATCTACAGACGCATTCCAGAAGGACAGCTGAAGTGTCATCATTGAAGCCAATTTCCGGCCGTATACCTACTGGCCTCTGGTCGTGCTGTCATGTTCTATAACTCAACACCTTGCAGTGACGTTTGTTTTCCTTGCGGTATTCGTTCGACTGAAAGAACAAATCCTGGATCCACGCTCTCTCATTTGCGTTTCCGTGTTGTGCTTTCTCATCGGCTATATCATCTGGAACGCATTAGATCGCAGAAAAGAAAATCCAGAACGTCAAGCCACTCGTTAGTCAATTTGCGATGGATTTGTTGCAATAACTCACCGACTTGTGACATTACAGATCTTAAGGCGTTAAAGTCTTCTATCATGATGTTTCTTGCACTTATGTCGCTCTCTCCGGTCTTGCGCACATTGTCTGCCGCTACATCTTCCGATTCTATTTGGGCTTTATCCGTCGTTCTTTTCAGTCTAAACGCCCTTCTAGCTGATTACACGGCCACTAAACCGGAAGACTCTCATGAAGGGTAAAGGTCACATTTTGTATATCGAACCATCCCTAACTCTTCCACATAGGCTCTCATCGGTACTGTCAATGAATGCAGCTGTATCTGCGTCTGTAGTTCTGGCATCGCGCCTTTCCACGGATGTCTCTGTCTTTGCTCTAATGTTATTTTCTATTCAGTCGTTTGCTTTATTCCCGATTCTTCGTCACCGCTTGCAGGTTTGTGCCTCGATTTCCCTACCCTACTCTTGATTCCTGACCCATATTCCCAGTCATCGTCCATAAGTGTATGGGGTCTAATTACTATCGGACTGTCATTCTTAGCCCTCTACCTAATTAACGACCTATCCCGCACTATAATGTGGTTATGTTTCTCCACTCTGTTTTTGTCACCTTAATTGCGCCTGGTGTCCTGCTGTGGGCCCAAAAATATAAAAAGTACGTACATTTGTGCAATTTGGAAATCAATAGTACTTCACACATCATATTTAGTATCATTCGTGGCCCATGGGACGTGGCTGTTCCGAAAGTTCATTGATAACGATTCTATCTTCATTATATTTCAAGTAAACATAAAAATTCTGGGAATTGGTATGATATACATAGTGTGGTAGCAGAGCAATTCGACAAGAGATGAATGTTACAATACATAGAAATGGTGAGATACAAAGGTATAAAGTAGCCAAGGTATATGGAGCGGGTGATATCTACATTGAGTTCGAGAAAAAAAATATGTCGATGGATTAGCTATAGATACAATGTCCTCCATTGTGCGACTCTAACAGAGAGAATGATGGCAAATGAATTAGGGAGTTTCGACGTCGAAGTCATCATCATTCAGGCGAGGTCGTTTAGGGCCAGTCGATACACCTATTCCTCGAGCTTCTAGAACATCCATTGCGACTTTTGAAGCACCCTGAGAGGACTTTTGGCCCTAGCTCGAGTTCTACGAAGGGCGCCAAACGCCTGCGCTTTGATGACGGCCACGCTACATGAGATTGGTGTAGGACCGGGGGACGGAGTTTGAGGATGGAGATGGGAACGGATGGTGTTACGACGTGGCCTAAGATGCTGATTAGTGAAAGGGATGTCGCCGTCGCTACTGGTTAGGTCATGTTGAGAGTCATTTTCATTTGCAGGGACTATCGGCGGGTGCTCGGCGGTTGAATCTGGCCTACGGTTGACTCGATAACGTACAGAGTCGGAAGTTTGGGCCCGTGAGAGATGTCGGCGGTGCCGCCATGGAGGGTTACCTCTGGACAGTGTGGAAGAGAATGTCGCCGGTAATCAAAATTCGTGCGGTCCTGTCCAGAGGGTTCGTGAAAAGTGAACTGAAATGATGACGTCATAGGAATAGATGTAGATGAACTTGGCGTAGATGCTGTGGGTGACGTTGACCGATTATTTGGCATAGTGTCCCCGATATTCTGATGAAATCGATCTCCGTTCGGAAACACGTACGGCGCGTTCTCCAGCACAGCGTTCAGCGCTCCTTTGTGTTCATCTCCAGAAAATCGTCCAGAATATGTGGCCATGTCCGAGGTCGCGGTCAGAGTAGGAGAGTCAATATAAACAGGAGAGTGCGAATGTGGTGGTGTGGTCGAATCTCCACCGGGCACAATGGGAGGCAACGATGCTGAGACCTGCCAACGGCCATCTCTCGAAAGCGGATAAGGGTACGTTGCGTATTTACCGCCACGAACATTAAGATGCGATCCAGATGATCCGACGTCTCCAGATATCTCACTAGTATTTGGGAATGGAATTGTTGGTGACTGGTTATTATAATTAGCTCCACATCCACTGGGTGGATTGTTATAAGATCCTTGACACGCGTCCGAGTCACCTCTGTATCCCAGCCCATTTCCATATTGTTGGTGGATCAAGACTGGCTGTCCAGTTGAATGTGTAGCCAAATCGGAGACTTGAGCCTGTCCCATAAAAGGCGACGATAACGATGGCGGCGCAGGCAGATCATCTAACTCGGATACACGCCCTGATTTTCGTGCTTGAAAGAGAGCTCTCCAGAATTTTTCGCGCTCGCGATATTCCAAGTCGAAGACGATTGTTCTCCTGTTCTAGCTCGGCATTCTTGTTACGACAATCGCGGGATGCCTCCTGGACTTGGAGAACAACAGATTCTAAGTTGGTGACTGAGTCGATGTCAGCACAAAGCAGACAATTGATGACAGATTAAGATCGTTACCTGTTTCTTCAAGAGTGGCGATGTAATTTGCACGCCTGGCTCGAAAGGCCGCTTGAGCATCTGCGTTTTTCTTCTTTCGAAGAGCGACGTCGGTCATGCGCGACGTGACCTCGGATAGAGGCTTTGAATTGGTACTGGAGCTGGGTGGTGAGTCGGTAGTATTGGACTTTGGCATAGGAGGGCGAAATGGAGAAAGCGGAGGAAGGTGTTGGTGGCTTAAAATGCCATGGAAAAAGAATTCTTCTGAGGACACGAGGAGAGGGTCCGCGGCCCTTTCTGTCGTTCTACTTAGCCGATGTTGTGGACAATTTAAGTTTGGCCTGAAGGGGTGCGGCGCTCACGCACTGACAGCACACCTTTTCTCGAAGATGGCTTTGGGACCTGAATGCGTCTGGCTTCTTCTACGGAATTTTATCTCCATCGAACCGCCATGGACTTTCTTAATCTAAACCACAAACAATCCCCGCCACTCAAACACGCATACCAAATGACGCCGGTAAACAATTTGAGCACAATGCCCCAGATCTATTTGATTACATTTTTACCAGTCACGGCCCTTGTGTCCGTATTCTCACCGCAATATCCGTTCCACCATGTTTCCATTTCTATATCAAGTTAGAAGGGGTATCGTCGCGTCGGATGCTGATTTGGTGGGACTCAGTTTCCCCACTTGCAAAATGAAGCCCGTCGATGCAGGCAACGGCATGGCTCCGGAGGCGGTCCGAACTTCTAACCTGCCCTAGCATCATCCGCAACTTCCATATCCTCTGCGTCACCTTCCATATCAAACGATTCCATTGTGGTCCCTGTGGTATCAAGCACACAGGCTACGCGTCGATTCACTCTACCATTCAATGCCATAGAAACGGCACCCATCTTGCAGCCTGACAGCGCTCGTCGGCGGTTAACAGATACTCTTTGCAAAGATAACTGGGTCGTCGGTAGTCAGCATGACTCCGGACACAGAGCGATGATAGTTAGTCCCTACCTGACCACTCTTCCACAATTCCAAGGTATCCCGCATCAAATCTTCACGGGTGGACCACTTTACGTACGCGTCGGGCAGCAGATTTTGATATCCTATATTGTCGTAGTTGAGTGTTGCTATAAAGGCTTGTTCTTCACGTTCATTAAGATCAGCCTAAGAGGAGGAAATAACCTCCAACGGACTTACTCTCTCCCTCGCGAAGCCGGTAAATAATTACGACACATTCATCGTCGAAAAAATCGGCATCCAGGAGGTCAAAATTACTTTGTTCTTCACCTTCCTCGGGGAGATAGCATTCGAGAACCGCAATGCCAATTTCAGATGGTAACTCAGATGCCCCAACCCCAAAACGGAGTTTGACAAGAAGCACTGCCATAGAAAAATGCTCAAATCGGATAATCGAATTTTATTAACAAATTAACTCACGCGCATTGCTGTCGGGCGACGGGATATGAGAAATTAGGTGTTGTATGAGTTCGCCATTCTGTTGCAAGTCAGTCAAGTCCCCCAGATATTAACGCGCAAGTTTCGTTCACCTCATTCAAGACGGTCCTTTCTCGGAAGGGGAAACCCAAAGGTTGTTCGGGTAAAGTTCCTTCTCCAGTACCTGCTCTGGTTTCGATACGGGATCAAATGAAACTACAGCAGAGCGGGAGGCAGCTGCAGATGCGTGATGAAAAACTCGTTCACACCAATTCCCTAGTTCCTGAATCAATGCTTCGAGGTTCTATCTATACCAGAAAGATCCTTTTGCGGACCAGTCTGGAGGTTATTGAGATGCCGAATGAAGATGCTGTAAACAGATTTTAACGGACCTTCTGCCAAGCCATTTGAGAGGGATTAGCAGCAACACTACGGGCATGTTCTAACGCCTGCCCTAACGGGCCATTCCGGTACTCTGCAATACCCAAGTCAACAAGGCGAAATTGGGGCACAGGTCCAATGAACCACTGATCGACGGGACTCTCCTCGAGGCCTGTGATGAAGTAATTGTTGACCTCCAACATATCATGACGAATAACATTGCCTTCATTTGAACCATTTAGGTTGTTGACCTCTGTGTAAGGATGTCATTAATAAGCATACTTCTTTTATATATGACCGTGGAATGTACCATAACGTAGCCATGCAATGAATTCTCTGAAACGAAGTAATTCTCGTCTTGAGATAGCTGCTAACCAGCTCGCGATGATTATTCCCCTGCTCACTATGTCGAGGCAACAGGTGATATCATTCACGCTCAGCTCAAACGAGGCAAACTGCTGTCTTCGCTACATTGAAGAAAGAAGGCTAGAACTATAGTGAGAGACGACGTACAAATTTGCCCATCCTAGAACCTCCTCCAAGACAAATGTGCAACCTCTGAAGGGCTGGCGCAATACGCTTTTCCGAGTAATCGCGCAACTTAATGAACGCCTCAGAGACGGTAGTCTCCCATTTTAGAAGACCCTAATTAAGATCAGTAACGAATATGAACAATACTTTAGGGTATTTACCCGTTCACTCATCTGTTCCCCACTTCCAAGAAAGTCATGTAGCGCTTCTGACGGTCTTCCGGTGGTCAAAAGGTAAGTCAAATCCAGAATGGGGCCTGCATCCAACTCTGTAAAATATCGTAAGTACTGTTCCAAGATTTAGAGGATTATTGAAGAAGAGTACGTACGGCCATATTGCTCTTTCTGCTTTGTTTCGAGCGATTTGACCCATTTGGGGCCGAGTTCTCGAGCGCCGGTATTGGTTTCAGATCCATACCAAGCTTCACGCATTTCCTTCACTGACCGCATAACGTACCACATGATCTCGCGAGCTGTGGTCGATTGCTTGGCAAGGTCCCGCGATTTTCTTTGAGAAAGGAGAGGCATTTCGATAACAGCAGGAGTCAGGTTACTATGTGTTGTGCCCTCTGCTGTAATTCTAGGTTGCGCGACAAAGAGGGGGCGAGAGGGATGCTTTACAACTGAAATGAAATGAGCCTTATTCCTAAGGGAGACGAAACCCAATGGAAAGTGTCCATCCAGATAGGAGAATATGCGACCAAGATTGTCGACCACCATAAGAACGCTATCGAGGTTGGAAGTATCTGCCTCGTCGAAGTTTGTCTCATTCGAAGTAGATTTACCATGTGAAGCACGACCTATCGAAGCGGCTGCATGGTCCGCCGATAGGCTGGGCCAAGTCTCGATAATTGGCGGAAGTTGAGACTTATGGGTTGGAGCGAATATGTGACCCTTGAAATGCAAATAGGTCTGTCGCCCTTAGTGTTCCGGTGAGGCATGATCAGAAGTTTGACTGGAAATGAAAGCATACGTTGATTTGTCGGTTTCTTCTTGCATGCCATCCAGTAGGGGAAGCAGTTTCAGAAGAGAATGGGCAGATCCTGTCTTCGAGGTCGTGAGGTATTATCATTGAGACGTGGGAGAAAACCGACAATTAAGTCATTTCTTTTAAATATATCCGGGATACTAGAATTAGTCGGTTCTCTTTTTCTCGTCACGAAACCACCATACTCCAGTGACGTGGACTTCAGAATCAGCAGATCCAGGTGGAAGCGCTTAGTGGTAAAGAATATGTGATACGGCCATCTTGTAAAGAGTGAAGCGAAATGGCAGGAGGTTCTCGAATGACGGCTATGCTTTGTCCTGACGTACCTTCAGCTTATTCGCCACTGATTCGAATTAACGATACGTACCATCAGGACTCCATGCTATCGCAATGACTTGAAATACACCATTCACGTTACCTACATCAGCTTCCCATATTCTCGTCCCTCGAACAGAACTCCAAAGACTCATCCTGTCGGTACCTCCCATACGAGAAAAAACAATGATGAGATCTTTCTCCGGACAACATGAATTCGTAACCAATCGACCAGGTAAGGGCAAGCGGAAGTTCGCTAGTGATGTGAATGCATTAGTTGACATACTGATAGGTGGAAAGGGTACTGTCTAAAGCAGGACTATCATATTAAATACTTACTATTAGGTCTATTTCGCGTTTGAATCAGAATAACGTGACCGTGTCAAATATTCAACGCGATGCAAGTCACGTGTTGACTGTTTCCATAATGGCACAGATGCTATCCCTTTCCAGGAGTTTGAAAATCTCGTTTTTCTCCTTCAGTTCTTGCTCTATCTACACAAAATTTTGTACATGTATACAGATGGACTATTCCATTAAGAATATGTAAAAAAATTGAGCTTTGTGGCTGCTATATAATAGAACTGAGAAGTGCCGATTTTGTTTACAGTAATAGATCAAAGTCACAGGATGTTGTCCCAGATCTGGATAGATCGGGCTACTCGTTTACCCCCAAATTCTAGGCAAACATTGCTATATAGCATGCCATTAAATATCCAAAATTCTGGACTCGAGGATATATTCCTTGGAGTGCAAAGTTAGAAATGGCATTTTGTGTTCACGAAGAGTGACTGACGTGACAAAGTTTAAGGCTCCGCCTCAAAGGCCAAAAATGGCGCCAGCATGAATTTCATAAGATTCAAAAACACTGATGCCTAAAGGTGCGGAATTAGTGCTGCTGCCACAGCGCAGCCGATGTGAGGTGACTGTGACTTCACTGTGAGATTTGGAACTCAGACACACTTCACAGCTCAACAAAGTGGGTGTGAAGTGCTGTGCAGTTCATCGTCGGTTCCATCAATCCAATTTCGCGTGTGACCCTTTCTCTACTCTTAACTCTTAATGGTCATTGTTTCTAAAAATAAATGGCCTTTGATGCTGCTAAACCTTTTGGGGATTGGCGCAGGAGGCAACCAGGAAATTTGAGCACTTGCTACCATGTTTGACAAATGTTTGACCCCTTGCTCATTGGCAACTACATAACATTGTTGGCTGGATTAGATGTATTTACCCTCTGAGCATTATTATATATGAACTTGTCTTTGATCAAGTAAGGAAATGACCAAGAAACAATGTGCTGTGGCGCTGGAATTAAGCTGGAATGGCCTCTCCCAAAACTCTATGGAAAATTTCTTTTCAGCTATTGACAGGACTGTCTAAGTTTGATGGAGGGTGCTACCTTCAGGACAAGATTTACTGGCTGCAAAATATTTATAAGCCTTGACTACGGAAGCAGTGCCAGCAAAGTATGAGACTTATTGGACTTGAAGCAAGCTGGCAACTTGGACTCTTGGAGGGAAGATTAGTTGAACTGATTGAACTGTTGACTACAGAGCTTTTAACATTGATTAGAAATCGGTGGGGGTAGGTACTGTACACAACTGAAACATAATCAAGTACTACTGGCTCGCAAAGCTGCTGAGTGACGTCAGTGGTCACTTCACAGTACCTCACAGCTGACTGTGATCACTGTGCAGCGTGTCACAGTCCATCAAAATTGGCTGCACTGTCACTTTGCTGCACTGTGCGGCAACACTATGCGGAATATGAATAATTTGATGTGACTTTCCATTACAATCGTTTCAATCTCCTGGAATTTGTGACTTATGTGCGCCAGAAATGCTCTGCTCTCATCTCCCGTTGACTTTTTCAAATATTAATTTGATATTCGAATAGAGGGCACAATCCTACATCTTTTGGCCAAGTTTGAGGACGAGAGAGTCAGTGGTCGTGTAAGAATATGTCAAATACATGAAAAAGCTTCAAACTCCTGGAAAGGGATAGTAGGTTGAATATAAGGGTTTTATAGGGTGTTGAGAACTTACAGCTAGGTATGTATCATTGTAACATATAATATGATAGAAAGTACAGATACAGTGTAGCATTTCATATGGGTTCAGTGGTTCCTCTGAACCAGTGAATGTTTCTCTTCCATTTTGGGCAGCCTACACTGTACCATATGATATGATACAGTAAGTCCACTCAATGGCTCATACCCCAGTCATTATTTCAGGCTATCCAGCACTAAAGTTACAGATGCGTGGGTGAGTAACTATAGGTATAGTAAGTAAAAGATAGTAAACAATGAAGTAAGAATAACTGACCTCAGTGTGAACGAAAGTAAATGGCTGAGGTCAGAATAATGAGAATTGAAACTACATAATACCCATATGGGAACTACTGTATGGATGGCATGCTACTGCACAGTAGATAAAGGAATAACTAATATGTGGAAGGGCTTGCCAAGGCCCGAGTGAAATAGGAAGGTAAATGGCTTAAAAGGGAAGTAAGTGAAATAATATAAAGAGATAGGAAAATGTAACGTCTGAGTGAATGCCCTATTTCCACCAACAAGCACACATTCTGTGGCCCCAGCGTGTCTACAGGAAACTGGTAGAGCCTTAATTTTACAATGAATTGACAAGCATTGGTGGCACACGCTATAATAAATTATGAGTGAGCAACTTGCCAACCAGGAAAGAATTGGACTGTAAATGCAATTTAAACAAGTCCAGAATCATGCAAATCAGACAGGATTTGAGAGAGATATACTGGTTGAAATGATCCAATTTTGTGTATTTGGCCCTGGGGCAGGACAGGAATGAGTGCTGACCCAGACCTGAGCCCAGGTGTAAGGCACATGAAAAATTTGGACAAAATTCCAATCAAAATAAGCCTAGAAACAGCCAAAACAGACACAGTTTGAGTGGTATATGTGGGTTGTAAATTTCCAATTTTTACTGTATTTGGCCTTGGGCCAGGGCCAGGACCAGACCAGACCAGGACTGGGACTGGGACCAGACCCAGACCATTAGAGTTCTGAATACTCAAACCTTGGTGTGTTCCTATAAAGACAAAGGTTAGTGTATTTATTTATTAAGAGTCTGTCTTTCCGAGACTCTTGAGAATGTGAGATGTTGAGTAAATATTCAAAGATTATTTGAGTAACTTCTTTAACAATTAGATCTTAAGTTTTAATGGACAAATATCATGTACTACTAGCACAAGACTATAGAGTAATGATATTACTTGTATAGTAGCATGAAGCCTTACTAACAAGTAATTGTCCTGGTATACTTGAGTTTGTAGGTGTAAGTTTTGAGTGTAAAAGATAATATAGAACGGGTATCTAGAGTAATCTTTATATACTACAGCTAATACTTATATATGATGCTAGAATTATTCAACTGGAAGGTTCTATATAATATTGAGAAGGTTCTAATATATTATGACTATGTGCAGCAAACACTAGACAAGGGTAACGAGCCTTGTGCATGTTACACACATGTTCAGTCTTCAGCTTGAACCGTTTTTAGCTGTCTGCAAATGAGTCAGATCTTCCTGAGATACTAAATTGGGCAAGTCTTAATCAATAGGACTGGCTTGGAAACAATTTAGTACATTATCTCTGTATTTGGACATTTATTCTGTACTTTGTAATATGTCTAGATACATGTATAAAGCTCATATAATCAGAAGAGTAAAGAAAGACTTAGAAAAAGAAGAAAAGAAATGATGCTTAGATGCTACTTGTATGTATTGACTGACTGGTTGGCATATCATCCATAACACAGACTCAGATACAGGCTACTGCACAGAACAAAATTGGCACAGAAATCTGATTCAAACAAGCTTATAATTATTAAAAATGGATAAAATTTGAGGAGTATACATAGACTACAATATTCTGGTTCAGGATTTTGCTGCATTCAACATTGTACTGGACACAGGCATGTAAACAAAATTTAGCACAGGTAATGTAGCATAACATATGCTCTGTCATTGAAAAAGCTGAGACCAGGCCCAGGAATTTTTAAATGGGGCAGGAATATATCCAGTAAGATGCTTGCTGCACAGTGTGCTTACAGCTTAACACTTTAATCAATTTTTACAATGACTAGTTTGTCACTGGAAAGAGAAGCTTGTACTTTTAATAATCATACCACACAAAATCTTCAAAACAGGGGTGCATACAAGGGTTAGCTCACAAAGACTTTGGAGTAATACAGTGGCTTAAAAACTGTCCCACTTTTGGCAAATTTTGAATAAAATTGCTAATAACATAGGAACCCTTTAACTAGAAAGTCTGAAACTAATATATATTATATTTGAACATGTGACCTTCATAATTGCTTCCAAGATCATGTGATTTGGATAAAAAGTGATTGAGCAATAAAATAAACAAAATAACAAATAAGTGGGACAGTTGTTTGACTCACTATAATAATACTAATATCTACCATATAGCAAGGAAAATTGCACTGTATAAATTGTGAGAAAATGAACAAAGTCATGTGACACTATTTATAAAAGTTTATCATGTTGAATTCAAGTTTAACAATCTTTCTTTCTTTTCATTACCACATGAAGTCCTCTCAGCACTCTATCAAGCAAGAAGAAGATATCTGAATAAAGGAGTTAACACATGAAGCAGCACTCAAATTTTGACAAAATGAAGGTGGTGTAGACACAATTGGAAATACACATCCAACTATTAGTGGCAACAGAAGTCAAGTCAAAAATCTCTTGTGTTGCTGGTTAATTCTTCTCTAGATTATGTACCAGACTTGCCAAAGCTTCTCAGTTTGAGTTTTGCCATTCACTTGCCTTGCTTATGTGAACATCTCTTTTGAGAGTGGTTAGTAGCTGGCTGCAATCAGTGGATCAGTCAAGAGTAGTCAAGGCCATTAGAAACAGATACACCATCAGAAAATCAAAGAATGACTAAAAACAATAGCAAGAATTATACATAATATTGTCCATCATATGATAGGAATATGTCATTTTATATAAGAAAATAAAATAAAAGAAAAAGAAAAGAATAAGTCAAAAAAGTGTGTATTTGTAACACTTTCCATCACCAAGTTTGGTAGCAATTCTGCAAATAGAATCACTATTCTCCAGTATAAAGATAATGTCATAGTGCAGTTCAGAAAGAGAGAATGCATAACTGCATAGCAGAAAATAGTGGGCTATAACTTGGGGAATGTACAGTTTTAGTCTTGTTTATATATCTTAGACATTTTTTTATTTATCTGATATTGTTTTTGCATATTTACAATTAAACAAAACTTTACCTCATTGATTCCAACAGGCCACAAAGAAACTGTCCAGATATGTCATTTTTATAAAGTATTTAATAATAATAGATAAACCAAACAAATACAAGCATATGTTATATTTCCTGAAAGCTCTTATTCAGGGCTTTCCAGTACATTTTAAATTATGTAATTTTATTAAGATTATATAACATTACAGTCAATTTAAATTCAATTTCAAAAACATTCAGACAGTTTAGACAGTGTACATCTAGGTGTCAAAAATTCAGCTACTCTTCATTATTCATCTTTTTACACAGTTAGCCATGCAACAGTCTCTTCAGCAAACTCACAGTTTATTTGTGTTTTTAATAATGACCACATGGTGTATTTGAATTTCTAACATTTCCAACATAGATCACAGATGTTAGTAACATCTATTTGTAACATGTGTGACAAACTTGTGGTGAGGGCTGAGGCTTTGCCCAGCATTAACAAGTCCTTTACACTGTGCCCTTTGAGCTTCCATTTATAATTATATGAGCCCACTGGATCTTGAACTTCCATGAGTTTGTTGTCAGTCAATGGCTTATATAGGCTACTGCTGATTCAATTGAAGCAGTTGATTGAAGGTGAATTCATAAAAACTCTCTTTTAATAATGTACCATCAAAATTTCTCTCTCAAATACCAAATGTCTTTATCAAATGGATGATTTTGTAATTTTAGGTTCAAGGTGAATGACATCTAATACTACATTGGTAACGTTGTCATACACCAATTTTGATTGGATATGAGATTTATCTATAAGCTTAGAGCGTCTGTCTTGACTCCATTGCATGCAGAAGCCAGGGTTATTATTTTGCATTTTTATCTGAAGCACATCCTCAATATTCAACGTCAAAGCCCATTCACAGTCCACTTCAAGCTCCATTCCAACTTTCAATCTCCACTTCAACCATTTGATCAGTTACATTCCCTATCAATGATTCAATCGTCTATCTATTTTGAACCTCAAGGCTATGCGCAGATTATTTTTGGACATCATTCCTATCCATCCTAGTACGCACAGCACTGCACAGCATCATATATCACCATCGTCATCAGCATTTGATCATCTACAACTATTTGGTCCTTAACTGGATTCCACATATGCAGCAAATCTTTGTCTCACTCAGCAGTCTTGGTAATGGATGACTGAGCTGTGCCATGAATAGACTGGTTCTATTCATTAGCATGGTACTTGTTCGCTATTTTGGCTCCTTTTCTATTGTCTGACACTTTCATATGATTAATCCTTCCTTCCTTTGTCATTCTTGCTTATTGTACTTACTCAGCTTCGCTTCTTACTCATCTCACTTCGCTTTTCATAATCCTGCTTATACTTCTTACTCATCCTATGTTACTTACTTACTCATCCTTCTATTTTTCACTCCTAAACTCCGTCAGCTTTCAATCTATTGTATGTAGTTGACAGATGGGACTACTGGGTGTCGTTCTACAGAATGATTGGTATAGTTTGGACACTTGATCTCTTTTAAATATTTTTCTATATTCTCTGGTATATAAACCATGTATTAGTATCGCTGGAATACAAGGAAGTTACAAGCCCCAACTTTCTTCACAGCAAAGATTTCAAGTTATCAAGTACTCAGTCCAGCACTCCAAGCACGCATTCAATCAATCTCTATCAATATTCAGCACGAAATTCAACAATCACTCCAGTTATTCAAGATGTTCTTCAGAGGCTAGACCAGCCTATCCAACCACTCTCGCTCTCTCATCACAGAATTTTGTCCAGTTCATTTCGATCCTACCATCCTCCAGACCCTTCATTCTTCCTCTACATCAAGATCCTCAACTCCCATTGCTTCAATGCTCCAGAATATTTTTATTCAGCAATCTTGGTCTTGTTGTCATCTTCATCCATCGCCCTAGTCATCCCTCATTCACTTCACCGCTCTGTTTGATTTTTGGTTCAAGAACATCGCACAATCCTTCATCATCTATCACTCCAGACCGCTCAAGTCATTACTCCATCAGCAGGCTTTACTTCTAGCTTTGCAGACACTGCAGACTGGATTGAAGCACATTAGGATCAAGACTACATTCTCACTCCTGCCCCGTATCAATCCCTACAATTTATCTAGTCATTTGGCCCCTCCACAGTCATCACACCTCATTCACACCGTTCTACCCTAATCAAGTCGGGTTGCTTCCTCCCAGTAAATACTCAAGGGCATTTTATATTCCCTCATCCATTCCTCCTCCTTCATACATCCCTGCCCTCCTCAGACCACATACATCTACACAACCTAGTGGCAAAGCCAGCCCTCACTTTAACTCAACAGGGAGAGAGTCGTCTTATCTAGTCTAGACCATTCCTCTCTGGTTTGTGTTTTGGTTTTCGATTTATATATCAAATCACACACTACGTAGTTCA
>JAJIRX010000710.1:0-23217 GCA_023853785.1 Psilocybe azurescens | reverse complement strand
GGTATGGTCCAGACGGTGATTACCTAGAATATTTCCCAGACACAGGTATCTCGAACGTTTAGCTCACGAGGGCCTTTCCGGTCACGACATAAGTCCGACTGGACCAAGATACAGGAAACTCTGTGGCATCTAGACTTGGGCAAACGGGCAGAAGACAAGGTGTCCGCTTACTATAAGGCACGAACAAATTGGCTAATAATTTAAATCCAGAATCCCGTCATGTTTCATCGAAGTTCAACGTTCAGCCAACTATGATTTATTCTTCAAGTTGTAGAGCCAGATGTTGAACTATATTGTCTATTTCTGATATTAAGCACATCTCTATCGCATTCCTCCAGATTTGGAGTTACCGGACATGGAAATGCAAATATATGACAATCCCCCCTCGCTGAATGTGTTCCTTTCTCTAAATTCTGTGATACTGCACGTGGACAGCGGATAACCTTGGTATTTCAAGGGCCATGTGGTGACTTTAAGCGCCCCTCGTGGATTTTAGGCGCCAATTTAGAATAACCGGTAGGGACGTAACGGCATAATGGATTATAAAGAAACAGCTTTTAAGCACTGTTAAACATCTACCATTGGGTTCCTTGGCAGATTAGAGTACGTCGTGGACAATGAAATATAAATGGAGATATCCGGCACCACAGTAACCACAAGTATACAATCGCATTCCAGACATGGTCCAGGTTATTTGTTAAATACAAGTACCAGGAACTTGGACATATTCTTATAAGCATCAAATGGGCATGACCTCACCTTCAACTTACATCTTCGTTGGTTTTGGTATATCCAAAGTGCGGGAGGTCTTGGCGTCTTCTATAGAGACACACGCACCTAGGCTCGCAGGAAGATACGATACGGCGCACTGACACGCTTTTCGTCTCGGCACGGCCAAGCGCGGGCCCTGCAAAGAGCTGTGTGTAGCTAACTCCGAATCAGTAGGATTTTACAGTTAGAGGATGCGTAGGCTGAAGGTATACTATTTTCAAAGTCCGACTAGATCTGGGAAGTTATTCCAAGGAAGGTTTTATGCCTGCGCAGAACACAATTGGGGCCGTACAAAATTTCAAACTTGTGATATCCGTCCGTTCACTTCCAATGGCTCGCCGCTATCTCATGCATATTGCGAACCTGATATTGGTGCCTTATAAAAAGCAACAGCAAAGCAACACCTATAGTGCATATGGTGTTTTTGAAGAATTCAATCGAAGTACAGTTTATTGAAGACTTCTAGCCGGGTTCAATGGAATGGAATAATCTTCAATACAGTCGGGATTCAGACTACTACGTCGTAGAATTATTGAAATGGAGATATATTTTGGGATACTGCATATGTATACGTCTTGAAAGGCCCTCGAAGGTGATAAAAATCGTGCTCGTTTCACATCAAAATGAGGTTATTTTTCTGGGTGTATTATTTACCAAGCATGCAGCTTGGTAGGGACGAAATCTCACACGCAGATTTCAAGATGGCGAAAGAATTTGGCGGTAAATCATCTTATCCAAACATGTAGCCTCAGAAGTATAAAGAGTCAGTCCGTTGAAGTAGTAGAAGCCAAAGAAATTTACACACCTCCTACAGTAAGCAAGTCACTATCAGCATCCCGGTGTCGTGTCTAACGTTCTACTTTGTAGATGATGTCTTCCACAAAGTTATTGGCTTGGTCTGTCCTTGCGTTCCAGATTATGGGCGCATTCTCATCTCCAGCTATTCCACAGTCAGGCAATGTAAAATTATCATCTTCTCAGAGGCTGTTAGATATCTGATGTTTAATTACTAGGTCTTAAATCGTGCTGGTACTGCCACCGACGAGTTTGTCAACACTCCAGCGGGACCTGTCCTCAAGTCCAAGGTCCACCCCATCCCTGAAGGTGCTCGAGTTGAGCAGAACGGCCAATCCATCAATGTCATTGCAGCCAACGGTACTACTCTTCACAGCACAGCGTTTACAAAGAATACCGTCAACCGACACCCTCTTCAGCGTCGGGACCTTCAATCGGGATATGTTGCATTAGCATACTGGGAAACACAGACCCCAGTCCAATTTCCACTTTCACTACTTTATGGTCGGTCCCCTCAGTTCCTGAGAATATCGATGGACAACTTCTCTACATCTTCAACGCTCTTGAGCCAGACAGCTTTGACGCAATTTTGCAACCCGTCTTGCAATTCGGCGTGTCTCCAGCTGGAGGCGGCAATTATTGGTCGGTCGCGTCTTGGTGGCTTATAGGATTGGATGTCTTCCATACCCCCATCACTCAGGTAGCCGTTGGGCAGACGCTCGTCGGCGTCATGACTCTTCAGAGCATCACGAATCCAGGCGGGGTACCATCCTACAACTACAATTCCGTGTTCACGGGTATTCCCGCATCTTCTATTTCTATTTCCTCGACAGAGCCGCTGCCTATAACTTTTGAGGCTTTGGAAATATATGGAGCCACTGGACCCACAGATCTCCCCGTGGACGCACGTCAATGAGGTCAATTGACATCGTCAAACGTGATGGTACCCGTCCGACAGTCAGCTGGTCGACCACCAGTGATACCGCTGAAGGGTTTGTGGTTTCGGTCGTATCAAATTCGGTACCTAATGGGCAGGTTGATATTTTCTACCCCCTCCAATGAGTCTTTGTCTTCCTATGTTTTAATTTTCACTAACAATTGCTGATATATGTTACTTGACTATACACCGCTAAGTAATAGTCAAGTATACGCCCTACTACATATAGCTCAAGTTGTTCGCTTGTAGTGTTGTTCATCGATGGTCTACAAGTAAATGTATGCATATATATAAATGATTGTGAGCAAATGAAGGGAACTGGTAATCAGTCAAAGACCCGCTCTTTCACTGCACTAAGTAGTTACAGAATAAGCGCCCAAGCCTGAGAGTCGAACGACTGCATGAGTCGCATGCAAAGAGCTGTAGCTATGACTACAGTAACCAGTTGATAAATATATACATGACAGGACATATCAAGGTCGAGCTGTCCTGTTAGCCATTTATAATTGCGACTCCTTCCGGTTTGCAAAATGGTAGATGGCCATTTTCATCGCGAGGAGCAAACCATACACAGCGCCATGTTCAAGAAGTAAAGCCATGTGAAACATAGTAATACTGCCAATCTTTTTGTCAGCATCAACATGCTGTTCCGCCAGAAGTAGGATAACATGGTAGCAGCGCAACGTGCCTTTTTGTTCCTCGTACTGGGAGACAGGTTTTGGTTCGTCGGACAGATATTCGGCCCCGGGTAACAGTCCATAATAAGGTACACCGCTGTATATCATTGCAACAAAAACGGGAGTCAGCCCTTCTACGTCTTTGTAGTCCGGATCGGCCCCACATCCGACCAGCTCAGATAAAAGCAAGACATCGCCGTGCATAGCCCAAAGATGAGCGACTGTCCTTGTTAATTCTAGAGTGAAACCATCGAAGGCGTCGCTACCATTAACCGTGGTAGCTATATCAGGAGAATATGGCTCGGCCCATTTACACGGCTTGGTTCTCAGCATGTGGGCGTTTGGACGACCTAAAATTGTTGACCGATAACTTGCCTAAGCCCGCAATGACTAAGCGGCAAAGACTCCCTAACTTAGCTGACAAAGGGTTGACTCCCAATAAACACTTCAGAACATCGAGAGCGTATTATTTTGTCAATCACAAATTGTATGTAGGAATTCGGGAACGGTCATGATGATGAAGTGATTCAATAGACAAAACCAAAAACCCAACCGCGACGGTACACACATACACGTGATGTGAATTAATGCCCACAGGGATCCCGACATGACAGTTCCTCTGGACCAACTCTGGACCAAACGTTGTTACTCGTAGAGAGGAAGACAGTGGGGTCCAATTTCCTCCCATTCATGAAGGCCAGGGCGAGTTCATATCCCCCAAATACACTCTATCGTGATGTCACCTTGTTACGGGCAAGGCTGGAGCGAGTTTGCGCGAACGGAATCAGCTCGAAGCAGCAAGAGGAGGGGAGAAGGTATGTTGATTCAACGCGAAGTTGCGGAATCAACACGAAGTCGCGAGAAGTCGAGTACTACGTACAAATAATTAAGTAAAGTGATAAACAATATCCAAGTCTGAGAAAGTAACAAGATGATCAGAGAGAGCTGACGGCACAGGACAAAGAGAACCTGGGGAAGGCATGCAAGGAAGAGGAGAGGCCGGAGTATGGAATGCGAAAGGTAAATAAAGAATAAGAGATACAGATAGTGAAGCCAAAGGTGACAAGCAAACACGGAAAGAAATGGTTGGAGAGTGAGGGGTACAAGCGGATGAACGAGGAGACTTCGACGCGGCACGAGAAGACGAAAGGACAAGACGAGAAAGCCTCACGAGGATGAGCATAATCCTGATCATGACACATATATACTAAGGTTTAATACTTATCCGACTAGTTCATTACCCCGTTGGAATTTTTGCAGCGTTTTTGAAAAGGGACATGCAACACTGGACCTTGGGAGGGACAAAAGTAATAGTTTTCATGAATATGTGGTACTATCACACAGACAATGTACGCAAGCACCTGATTGATTACAGAGTATTTTGAGCGTCTTGAATGATAGTGACGGCCGCCTTTTCAGAGATCATGTAGACCGCGGCGATGATGTACAGGCTAGGAATTTTTGGGAAGACACTTGCGTCGACGACGCGCAGGCCAGTCACACCTTTAACCCGGAATTTTGAATCCAGCACCGACGTTTCGTTGTCGTCGTCTGCGCCAATGGGTACTGTGCAACTTGCATGATGACCCCAAGCTTCGTCTTTGATCCACTGCTTTATGTCCGCTTCGCTTTGAATACTAGGTCCAGGAATTTCCTCCGTGAAGACCCCGCCGAGAGGGATAGAAGATTGGAACATCTTCCGAGCAAGTTGAACGCCCTCAAACGATGCTTGCACGTCGAGATCACCGCCAGTTGTATAGCTCTTGAAGCTTATCTGTGGTGTATCTCTGGGATCGCTTGATTTCAAAGTGACCGTACCCGCATTGTTTCGACTATGAGCTTTAAGCACGAGCCACGTCCAATGTCGACTGTCGGCACTCGTTCGATTCGAGTAGCCCGGGAAGTATCCATGGAAGTTCGCGGGAACACCTGCGATGATGATGTCCGCCTCGGTCTTCGCAGCCACGCTAGTCTGTTGGACGATGCCTAACGCGTATCCATTCGTCGCATATACACCATGATCAAGTGAGTTGTCGCGCCATTGAATGAAGCACGGATCATTGGTGGTGTTGAGGAACGTACAACCATTTAAATCGACGAAATTGCTGTTTGCTGAGCCAACCACGCCGACTTCGTACCTGTCCTGCATGTTGGTACCGACCGCGGGGGAATCGCGAATGACGGAAATGTTGAATTTTGATAGTTCGTCAGCCGGACCGATACCGGATAGTTTCAGTAGTTGTGGTGTATTGAACGCTCCACCCGACAAGATGACCTCACGGCTGGCAAAAAAAAGACCCGGAAGCAGTGGAAGACGCAGAGGCAGAATTGGGGTCGGCCCGATATAGGTGGCTCCCTTCCAGATACTCGACACCTATAGCACGGGGCTCGTCAGTGGCGTTCGTGTCAAAAACGACACGAGTCACGAGGGTGTTAAGCTGAAGATCAAGTTTGAATTTCCTGCTCCCATCCGCGTTCACGGCATTCGCTGTATCCAATATAAGCTGACGTTGACTCGAACGCGTCTTGGGTCCATTTGAGACGGAAATGGGGACCTGGTAGAGCCCCGTGGTTGTATCTCGTGTCGGTGAGTCGCTATTTAAGTCAGTTATCAACACCTGGGCTAAGCCACCGACGGTGGATAATAAACCACCGAGGAGCCCTTTCCCCATGGCGGTGGCAGCGCCTTGCACCAGACTCAGTACCTTCGTATCCTTAAGAACGAGACTGAGGCTGGTGAGTGAAATATCGAGCCATCCACTAAATCCATGACCTGGAGTACCCGGAAGAACATATTGGTTATTTTCCAGTTTCTCCCAGTACTGTCGCATGTTGGCGGCGCTCCACGATGTGTCTCCTGTAACGCTCGCGATGTTATTCCAGTCGCTCTCGGCAGGATATATCATCACCATGGCGTTGTGTTCCGAGCATCCTCCTAAGGTTCCTGTCCTTGGATAATAAATTCCTAATGGCTCACTGCCCTCCGGGGATTGGGACCAACGAAGAAACGACCATCGGGCTGCTTCCAGGTAAACTTGGAATCGCGCTGAGCTGTGGAAGGGTCGTCGTAGTGGGAGACAAAGAATTGCCAATGGATAGGAGTATACTCGGAAGCCTGGGCGTTCAAAGCAGGCACTCGGACGATATCGTCATCGCCATGATCATCCCCAGCGTCAACCAACAGGACAGAAAAGCCGGCTTGTGCCAGACGAGCGGCCAATGGGCCTCCACCTGGCCCGGACCCGACGACGATGTAGTCCCATGTATTGGACGCCGTTTCATTGGCCGCTCGTGTAAGGGGGCGATGAACATTGACAGCATTGGCACAAAATTGGGGCCTTTGGGGATCTGCAGTTAACTTCTTGAAGCATGAAAGATGCCAAACTGTGCCTACCAAATGATAAGAAAGATGAGGGTTATCCAGTACGTCGGATGGATAATTGGACCCATCGATCAGATTTTTTGTTTTCTGGTCGAGGTTGGAACTGTCAACTTGTTAGCAAGCGTAGAAGAGATGATTTCTGCAATACAGGAGTATTTGGTGGCAGCATATTTAGTTGGGTATTATATTGGGCCCATGTTACAGTTAAACAGATTTCGAATTTCTGAGTCCCGTAAAGTATTTCCCCAAGAATCTCTGCTACATGCAGCTGCAAGAGTGCAACACTCCTCAAATAGTTGCCACCATCGCTCGCGGATGACAGTTGATTGCTACTTACAAGCTTTAGCCTGTTGTCTGATTGGGGGAGGTAGGATTTGAATCGGTCGTCTACGTGTCGTAGCAGTGAGACATAATGACCACCTGGGGACTGTGAGGCGTTCCAATATATATGAGTACAAGCGGTCGGGGTATATCAAATATCATGAGCCGGCAGCTCACCAAAATAGTTTAGAACCTCATGGTAACAGAGACCGAATACAGTGAGACGTGAGAAGTTCGGCATCCAGATTTCGTAACATGAAATGCATTCATTGTGAGGAAAAGCATACATTAGACATACACTGAATGGCGACGTGCATATAAGTGTGATATTTAATATTGTAAAAAACTTGAAACTTGCATTGTACAACCCAAAATTGGGTCTTGACCAAAGGATTCAGATCAAATATGTGGACTCTCGAATGAACATCGCTCCCACTCCCCATGTACCGAAATGCTCCTTTACAGGAAGAGAAGCAAGAGTTCGGTTGTACTCGGCGTGACAAAAAGTAACCGGGCCCACGTGACTAAAATAACGCGTTATGCGCCCGGTTACTTTTGTCACACCGAGTAAGTTAAAATTGATGTTATGAAAATGCATCAATGTCCGCCTTCTGGAGACTGGAAGCAACGAGTCCGTACAGGTCCATACGTCATGGAATATATGCGTAGGTGTCAAACTTGTAAGATGGAAGATGGTGTCTCTTGCTATCTGGCAAAAGGTACTCAAGTGTCTTAACAATCACCGCAAGAGAAGTGACCTATACAGAAACAGCTCACCAAGCGCAGTCTTCATCTAATTTTGAAAGCACTTCCGTTCCAACTTGATGCGGAACACTTGGGAACCACGCTGAAGCGGAAATGTTATCTGACAAGTTGGCAGTTGGCCGCTGTCATTGTGAGTGTTTGTGAGTTCCGGGGAATAGGTAAAGTCTAAAGGGTTTAAAGAGCTCCAGTATGCCAAAACGAAAGGAATATATAGCTGTTCAATAAGAAGCTGGCGCATAGGGAGAAATGGGTTAGGCCAAGTTGAGGCCAAGGCAACGGTGCGCGGGAGAACCGCACGCAGCTTATGTACACAGTTTGTGGTCTGAGGTGGACTCGGTAATTGGGGAGCAAGCTCCCCTCTCTACCGCCGATACCAAAATGTCTAAGCCCACGTGATCCGTTGGCTCTTTGATGGTCACCCTGTGAGAACTTTGAAAGCGGCGAGCGGCGAGCATAGCCCCTCATAGAGCATGCCAGGCACTGGCATAGCGAAGCGTTCTTTCCGAGCACCCGAGTCATTGGAGGTCCTGACAATCACCAAGGCTTGATCAACACCTTCAACTTCAACCAACCTTCGGCCACTGACTGACTTTAGCCAAATCTGAGACAACTATTTTCTCGCAAGCTGAAGACTTAATACACCCGCAACGCGCACTTTGGCCGATAATACTCTGGTGATACAAGTTTGTGTTAGAGCCAAACTAGAGCCTGAACGTAATTCAAGGACTACGCTAGTTCTGATTCGACAAGCTCGACCTTCTCTTGGACTTGCGTTTGGGCTCACTGATACAAAAGTCGAAATTATCTCCCCCCTCTCTCTTGACTCATACCCATGACATCCTATGAACTGACAGAAGACGATTTGAACGACGACATGGACGACGAACCGCCTTGCGTTCGTGCCGCCCGAAACCCGAACTCTGCAGTAATCTCTGCGATTCTCGCTCATGGTACTTATCTCAGCTCACAGATTCCAGCTGGCATGATTCCTGCACGTCGCAATAGCATGCTTCGTGGATTTTCTGCGAACACCTACGTATCCGGGGCGATTCATGGGTACTATACGTCCCCTTTGCTGGAAGCGGTCCGGGCATCATTGCCTGAGAATGTGGAGGTGCTACTTCAGGCAGGTGCAGACCCTAATGGCATTCCTCTAGAATATCTCGACGAATACTCAGTTCGCTTCATTCGTGGCCGGGACCCCAAATATGATACCTACAGCTATGTAACATGTCCACCGAGGAGTAATGTGATGCCAACGGAATCAGTAGTCAAACCACAGATATCCCCTCTGACACACGACGAAGTCCTACAACGCCGCACGGGGTTTTCACGATTCTGGACCGAATCTGCACTCCCCATTATCTCGTTCAGATCAAAGCCAGCTCGTACAGCGCTCGAGGAGGCTGCTCGCATGGGGATATCGCCGTCTTCGACCAGGTGCGTGCTGCTAATCCAGACGAAACTTGGTGGACTGCCCGGGAGATTCCGTCACGCCTTCCGAGTATTCTGACCCATTCAGCCCTATCTGTATCTTCCCCCGGTTCATGAAGCGATTAATTCCGTCAAGAATGACATGGTCAGACACCTTTTAGCCGTGGGGTACTCACCAAACATCCTCCCTCTTGCAGCCCCGACATGTTGCCTTGCTCCCCATATGACAGCTGTTGCGTTCTGCCATCCTCCTAATATCGCGGCATATGACATCCTTGCCTTAGACCCGCGAACTGATCTCGCGCTTCGTACTCCAGTTTACTCCGTTCACGTTCTGCACTTTGCCACCGCCCGGCTTGACACCGGCCTCATGGAACACCTATGCAAACATCCTGTGACGCCGCTCCGTAGCGCGGGATGCACCGATCTCGGCCATACCCTTCTCCACATCGCATCTCTGCCACTCACCGACTTCCACATCAACCTCTTCAGCCGCAAGATCTTCGAAAGCATACACGATGTACGCACCCTCGACACGAAGTCCTGGGTTCCTATCGACCTGAGCAGACGTAATCCGGCGAATCGTGGCATACTCGTCTCGCAAAACGACGAAGCCCCATTTCCGCGTGTCCGCAATGCGGAGGACAAGCTCGACGAAAGGAAACAGGAGGAGATGATCCTGTGGCTGCTGGAGAGTGGGACGCAAGATCTCGCTGCCCAGGACGTGTACGGCAATACGCCGCTTCACTATCTGACTTCAGCGATGTGGGTCAACGAAAAGTTGATTAAGGTATTAAGAGAGAAGGAAGGTGGTGATGTCGTGTGGACGGAAATCAGAAACGAGAGGGGACACTCACCTGAGGAACTTTTTCAGGACGGACTGGCGGTCGAGGTGGAACAATGGAAAGCCTTTTGGACGGAATACCAATGATGGAGGTAGTGGTCATGTAAAGTAAATCTGAATGCTTGTATTACTTTTGACTGAGCCATTCCGACATTCTCCCTCAATAATATGGCAGGAAATTGGTCTGAAAAAGCGTCCCAGAATATCGCAAAGGCATTCCGAAGTCTAACTGACGAAAGGGTTCAACTTGAACGTTCAATAGGCGGCCGCGTTATTTTAGTTTGCTATCGTTTTTAGCTTTTACATATTTAATTATATAATATATATCAATACTTTATAACTTGTCATATAAGTGCCACCAGCTTCTTGTTCCGCCTCTTAGTCAACGTATTGGGCCTTCAGATGGTATCGCCGATGAATAGTAAGGACACTTGCCCTTTTTTGCAATACTAACCCAATATAAGTAATGGCTAACTACATTCTTACCAAATTCTGACCCAATTTTGACTGGACTATGCCTTTGTTTCAATTGTTTACTATATATTGACTACTGTGCCCTTTCGTTCAGGCTCGCCTACCTCTTCCCACACCAGCAACAGTGGCGTCTTCGCCGGGGTGGAACAAATACTAATCAACGGAGGGACATATACAACAGTCTTAGGAGACTATTCCGTTAATTATCAGCGCTCTGAAAAAGAATCGGATCGAAAATGTCCAGGTTGTTTCCTGCTTGAGGATATCATATCATTGACGTTTTGAATGCATAGGGATTAAAACTCTGCAAGCGCATACTGCCACTGGCGCCTTCCACAATTCTGGAGAGCGTCGCGATGCTTCGAAATGCCACCCCCATACTCGAATAGCTGTGATCGAAGAGATAATGGACTGGGTAACGGATAGCGCCCGCCAGGAGCAATTTCTTTGGATATATGGCCCAGCGGGCTCCGGAAAATCCAGCATAGCCCAAACAGTCGCAGAATATTGTGAGCAGAAAGGGCTTCTCGCCTCCGACTATTTCTTCTCAAGGACGGCCCCTGGGCGAAATACCGATACTAATTTAGTTCCGACCCTCGCATGCCAGCTTACCGTGTCCATACCTGATATATGTGCTCACGTGGCCGCCGCTATCCGTTCCGACAGCCTCATATTCTCTCGGTCGCTCCAAACCCAGCTCGATGCCTTGGTTGTCAGACCATTCGCTCAGTGTGTACTGGCGAGTAAACACAACAAAGGGAATGCTTACCCAAATCTGATCATCATCGATGGACTAGACGAGTGCCAGCCACCAGACTCCCAACGTCACATCTTGTCTTCCTTGTCGTCAGCTTGTCGAAATTCTTCCATCCCCGTCATCTTTCTTATAGCGAGTCGGCCAGAGCAGACTATACGAGAGGTGTTCAATGGAGAGTTGAATGTTCACACGCGCCGACTCGTACTGGATGACAAGTACTACCCTAACAAGGATATCGAAATTTATTTACATTCAAAATTCGGAGATATCAAAAGGAATCATCCTCTCGCTCTTCATATACCAGTTGACTGGCCTTCCACTTCCGACATAGAATATCTCGTTCGGAAGGCGTCCGGCCAATTTATCTACGTTTCTACGGTCGTGAAATTCATTGAATCACGTCGTCATCGGCCCATGGAACGCTTGAAGGTGGTGCTGGGGTTAGCATCTCCGGGAGATAATACCCCTTTTGCGGACTTGGATGCATTATACCGCCATATCCTCCTCTCAGTTGATAAACCAACTCTGAGAAAAGTGATGTCTATCTTTGCATTTCTATTTTCAATGTCGCAGATAAATTTTTGGTACTTTTGGAACCTCCCCGATGTTCTTATTGAGTCAAAATTCCGGACCTTGGACTTCTTGGAGGCATTTTATGGATACAAACCTGGGGAACTTCTCCTGATTTTGGAAGACTTGCACTCTATTGTAGACGTTCCATCCACTGGAAAGTCATCAACCTCCAACTCAGAAATTCGTCTATTCCACGCTTCCATCAGTGATTTTCTTCAGGACAAAGCGCGATCAGATGTTCTGTTCGTTGATATGGGATTCTATTCCGCAGAATTGGCCAAAATATGCATTGGGCATCTGACACCCTGGTTGTGCTCAAGTGGTACGCTCTTTTTGGTATCGCATATCTATCAGGCTTTAACTCTACGCGCTACAATTCTTACAAGATATAAGTTCCCTCAATCATCGAGAACTATTCATTTTTCTTATCTCGCATTTCTGCAACTTTTCGCTACAGCGCACTCCGACGAAAGTTTACTTCATGATCTGTCGCTCTTCCCTGTCGAATCATTTATAAAGAGTATGTTTCATCGATCTTACCCGATCTTCACTTTTGTGCCCTTGCTTTTGAGTGGATCAAAGAAAAGGTCGGCCTCCTATTTATTGCAACGATAATTGTTGACCCCACATTGCGTGTTTCACAGGACCCTTGGCTTTACGAAGTGTATACGATTCATATGACGGCCCATATCAAATCTTGCCTGATGAGCTCTAATAATCCCCACTGGCAAGACATCTTTACAGCGATCACTTTGAACATAGTAGACAACTCTGATGCCGAATACTTTTATAAAATATGTGGTATTATTTGCCCTCAAGAAGACTTCGCCAAGCTTCAAGAACATCTTTTGGAGGACCTGACCACGGGATTATGTTGAATATAAATGATTATCTATCAAGGCTTTGCGGTGCTCTTACCAGCCTTGATCAATCTGACGAGCTGTATATCAATAGGCGCAGATATGTCTACCTCGCAAAGAGGCTTCTAAATATTCTGACAGAATCGACCGAAAGGTGAGCTTTTACTTTCTAGTTGATGATGCGAGCCCATTCCTTTAAATCTTGCGCAAGTCATCAGCTCGGGAAACATTTTTAAACTCTTATATGCCACTCTCGAGCGAGTGCCAGGAGACTCCGAGCTGACCGAATTTATTTTGGCCAACCGTCACTTCTGGAACTACACGTTCTTCGAAGGAGACAATACTAAAGCAGAGTTCCTTTATCAAATCAAGGCGTACTTAGAGGTAAGTGACACAGACATTATGAAAGGTTATTACATGCTCATTTTCAGCACTGTCTCATGCAGAACCGCAAGTCCTTACGCTCTAGAACGGACGATAAGAGGGATGCCCAAGGAAGGAATATGTTGATCAGGAAAATAAGATCAATTATAAGGAGATGAGAGGGTGACAACCATCAATGCAAACTTCGATTGCTTGATCTTGGAAGCCAACAAAGCTGAGTTGAACCAGAGAAGGACATATATGCGTGAACTTTTCAATTTAACGTACGTAGCGTATCCTTATATGATTCGCTTCTAGTACCTCGATTGTGAAGTTGATTAGATTGTTCACGTACTATAAAATCAACTAGTTCCCTACAGCTATTGGAATCCCGTTGGAACCCCGACTCCTCACAAGTATTGGAGGGTATGCGACGCCTTCCAATACCTTGCTTCGAGTGGTTGACCATCAGCAGAGGGAATTATACAACACTACGAGGACGTTCTTTGTTAAATAATTCTGGTCAGTTCGGGACATCAACGTGCTCGTCCAATGCTCAATGAATGCTTGAAGTGCTAATAGGAATCAACTTCTGCCTGCTTGCTTAGAATAATTATAAATAGGATAGAAAAACTACGAAGTCCCAACTAATCGCCTTCAGGAGCCTATGTTAGCACTGTCTAATCTTACTAGAGCTAGACACCGTCGTTGTCTTGGCCTGGATCACCATTGGGGTTTTGAGACCCACTTCCACCTGGTTGGTTTGGCTGACCAGGCTGGAACATCCTACTTTGACGATAACCGCCCCAGTTGAACGTCTGTCGGCCACAATCATCAGCAGTATTCAGACCAAGTTGACCGCGATTAGCTCCTGTGTAGGTATCGAGAGTCATGATACCCCGATTAATCATGTAGTTCCCAAAGCGCGTCATGAGCGCCGCCCATTCGTTCAGATGACTGTCGTTGTCGTTATCGTCTCCCGGGTACCAGAAAAGATTATTTTGGTTTCCACAGTTTAGCACTCGTGCGCGGCGGTTACGATTAGGATCCTGGTTGTCCACACGCCCACCGCCGTTGTTTCCGCGTCTGAACTGACCATGGAAGGCAACAACGGCATGTATACCTGGCGCCGCCCCATGGTTCGCGGTTGCCCTTCGTATGTGATCTGTGTGGAAGTGGAAAACAACATAGCGATCAGGATTGGTATCTGCGCCCCCGGATTCTCGTCCTGGTAATTGGAGTCGATGCCCCCAGGTCCACTTCCGTGAGGTAAATTCCAAACGACTTATTTATCCACTGTCAGCAGAGGCCGGATAGCTATGTCATATGTGACTTACCTTCTAGAATAGTTTCCTCAGACCCCGATCCAGTCGCAAGGATAAGCTGCTCGTATTCAATAGTCATTTGGCCATTGAGAATAGCTTGGACCATGAAACCTAAGAAAGTGTTAACATATAGCCGCCTTAAGTAATTCAGGAATTTACCCCACGAAGGCTCGCCGTCAGGCCCTGTATTGGTTACATGCTCGCTATCACCGAGGTTTCGTAGAAGCAGCGTAGATTTTTCCAAGGGTGTAAAGTCGATGCCATCAATGGTTTCAGCACCGGCAAGCCCATCACCCCAGAAATTGGAGAGTCCCGTAGCGCGTCTACTCAAGATATTGCAAGAATTGGTGCAGACCTGACTTCGACTACTGTGATAGTCTGACAAAAAGTTTATGGCGTCGTTGCCCATGCAGAGCAAGCTTTCTGAAAGAGAAAGCTGATCCATATTTGGCCTGACCCAAACCTTGAGATGATGCTAGTTCGCAGAAACGTCTAAACATACCAGTCTCCGAAGTACGTCGATATATTTGCAGCACGCAAACCGTGATTAGCACCATAGATCGTATCGAAGGCACTTTCCATGAGATTCTGCTGATAGGTCTGACCATTTCCGGAGACGAGCTGAGTAAGTTGTTGCAGAGTTTGTGCCATATCGGCGTTACTAAGTGTCGTCCGCTTCTCAAGACGAGCAACTATATCGTCTATTTGCGCCCTGGAGTACTGTTTTTGTCCGACCTTGCAAGTAGGATCAGATGAGAATGACTGGATTCGCTTGGTGAAATCGGCAACAAGAGGATCATTCTGGATATCAACGTTGAGCGGAAAGTTCGTCGGTAATGAACAATATTGGCTTACAGGAGTGCTAGGGTTGTTGCAACAGAATGCGCCATAACCTTCAGTTGGTACCGTCAGCGGAATAAACAAATTACACAGTACGAAAGACAGACGGACCACTCCAACAGCCAGTTGGATCAGTTGCAATGACCGACTTTCCAGCTGGGCACGTTCCAGTACACGAGAATGGGATTGAACCCCAGAATTGTCCACCGTGATAATACCAATCGCATCCTTCATATGGAGGAGGCTGGTCGCAGCAGAATGACTGTATCACATCTCATTGTCAGGAGCACCGAGTCATCGACCAAGTTAGAGACACAGACCTTATCACCAATAGCACAAGGTTGCTCGCCTCCCGCACCATAATTACTGTTTGTAAGGGCCTTCTGTCCATCCGGACAGCTAGCCTGACTTGAAGGGTGCTGAGCAAATAGGCGCACTTCCCGACCAGTGACACTCAGATACAGCCTGATCCGATGCTGTCTTGAGGCAACAAAGGACTTTGTGTCCCGTCCAGCAATCAGCGCCAGTTCCAGACGTGGACGACGTGACCTCGACCTCGCCGTCATGGCATTTACCATTACAGAATGGCGCAGTGCCTCGCCAGGTGCAAGTAGGCATGTCATTGCTTGGGCAGCAATAGAGTCGCATGTCGTTGCCAGAGCAGCCGGTGTTGGTCCCAGTGTTTCCCCTGTTCTTCCCATCGCTTCGCTGCGCGGGACTTAGTCCCGCAGGACAGGACTTTCCACATTCACCCAGCTGGCATGTGGTGATGGGGTCTGACTGTGTGGTAGCCAAGAGCGAGAGGGCTTGCCGTCCAGTCGATTTGGATAGAGCATTGGCAGCTGTTCCTTTTGCATCGTCCGTAGACGAAGCCCAAATCATCGTTCCACCGAGGCAATGAGAGTTGGCATAGTCGATTTTCATCTTGAAGGTGTCGGCATCGTCGTATGACACCCATTGATTGGTATTGTACGTAACCATTTTGACAGCGGCCGTCTTATCCGTCGCTACATGGGCTCCTGCTGCTACGAGGCGCTGAATTTCGGCGAACGACAGGGTACCAACAGATTGTGTGCAAGTGCCCGCATCCCCTCCTGAAGTAAAGACGCAACCAGGGGTGTTGCAGCTCGGATCAGCAAGGGTGAATGATCGTCCGTAAAAACCAAGACCTAGTACGACATTGTCGGGGTTGATTTTGTTACGCCAAAGGAGAGACAGGGCTTGATCGATTTCGGTGAGATTGGTGTGCGCAGCGATGTAAGGCCCCAGAAACTTGTTCGTTGAATCCCATGTGCCGTGGAGATCATATGACATGAGATTGAACCAATCGATCGTTTTCTCAATGTTGACAATGTCGAAATGTTGCAGATACCAGAACGACGAAGGAATCTAAAACAACTGCAATCAGTAACGAAACAAAGATAGAAGCAAAGACAGTACCGTTATTGTAAGTCCGTAATTATGTCCACTCGAGTGCAGAGCATTTCTGAGATTCTGGAGGAAGGTAACATAATTCTTGTAGTCTGCTGGTTTTCCGGAACGTTCTGGGGCGACAGGGTACTCCCTATCGCATTGTTACAGGGTTAGATAAACTATGATTACTAACTACGAGTTGGGACTCACCAATCGATATCCACCCCGTCGAAGCCATATGTCTCCAAAAATGACAAGGTCGATGCAAAGAACTTCGACTGGGCGTCACTTGAACCAGCAAGGTCGGGAAATGTAGTCGCTGTAGGCTGGTCTGGATCATTCATTGACCACCCGCCAATTGAAATCCAGGTTTGCAGTCCTGGGTTGGTGTTTTTGAGGGCAGTGAAACGCTTATATAAAGCAGGGTCTGCTTCGCTCATTGGCGCAATCGCAAAAGTAGTGGGGTTCTTAAGATATTTTTAAGTACAGTATCACAGCGGTCGATTTATGAGATTACTTACGACAAAAGCAAAAGCAAAGTTTAAGTGGGTATAAGCGCCGATCGGAATGCCTTCCGGATACATCTTGTCGCATGGGCGTGTATTACTCCAGGCTTCGTAGTATCCAATCGTTCGTTTTGACGAGGTCGATCCTGAACAAGAGGGTGCGGTTACTGTAGCATTTCCGCAGAAATCTGACGTAGTCCCACAGAATCCAAACTTTGAGCAGCAAACCTTCAAGGGACAGTCCTCAGTAGTCGACCATTGTGCACCCCAGCCGGGATCACAGTCAGACTTGCGATCGCAGTTTGAGATGCAGTTTTCTGGTCCGCATGAGTCGGGTCCGAGGCCACAAGATCCAAATTTTGTGCAGCATCCAATGTCGCAGGGCTGGGTGGGACTGCAGGTGAACTGAGCCGACGTGAATGCGGCGCTCCAGAGGAGTGTGGTTATCAGAATTGGTGCACTGAGTGCCAATTTCATGGTTGCCCGCTCTTTCTTGCAGAATCTGGAGTCGTCTGAAGGTTTTGCTGTTAGACGGAAGAATTCTCGGCTCTCAAGGTGACCATAATTCGTTGTAGCTTATAACTTATCAGTTTTCGTTTCGCATTGAAAATTTGTAAGCCGTCTTTGGTCCATTCAAGAACATCCTAAGATCTCGCAGAAGACGTAAGATGGAAAGCATGGAGAGAACGTCAGATGGACGGTGGTATTTAGGTGTCGCATTAGTACGGATGGTGGACCGTGGAAGGAGATCGGTAGAAGCCTTTGTTTCCAAACGGAGTAGATCGGCGCGAGAGCGTACGCATCTGAACGTTTTAAAATAGCGCCTACACGCGCTTATGATGGGAGACTCATGGCAACTCAATGGCAGCTCCCCAACAGCTGCCATCTTTGCTACAACCTTGCTATGAATCAACTACCAAACGTGCGACCAACGTCAAGATGCAGTCTTTTAAAGGACTCTAAGGCTTATGACGTACTATTTTTCGTCTAATGCTTAAGCTGGGCCGAATGTTACGGATCGTATGGCACATTCTGGCGGGTATGATAGGAGGTAAGTTCTTTTAGTAGCACACTTAAAGTTCCTAAACTTGCCTTCCATTTCTACGAACATCTTTACATAGTAGATGTACCTCATGATTCGTCTCCTGGGTCCTTGACTCATCACGGATGAACAACGGTTCTCGCGGCAGGACTTCCCTCAATCTTTTCTTGCCTACTTTTGGATCCTGAAAACTGTATGTACATATTGCATTCCTTTTCTTCTCCACTCAAATAACCCCCTTTCGGCACTGGCAGCATAATGCTTACTCGACTGGCATATTCTTTGGTCTTTTCGTGGGGTTTTCCTTATGCTCAAGCCCAGTTCAACCTGTTCGTAGACGGAACCCAATCTACTGCAGATATCTCGCAGGGCTGTATTACGGCCCTGAATGCAACCATTAATTGTGATCCATATGTGCAACAGCTTGTGTCGACAGACTACTATGGCAGTCTCAACAACGCGACACTTCAAAATTCAGTGTGTGCAGCGTCGTGTGGCACGTCCTTGAAGTCGTACCACAACGCTGTCGCTACTGCTTGTGCCAGCGACCCTCAGCCTTGGGATGGGGTACCTGCTGTCTGGGCAGGGGACGTTATTTGGGCGACTTACAATCAAACGTGCTTGAAAGATCCCACTACTGGAGCCTATTGCGTTGGTAAATATCTCATTGTCACACTTATAAGGCTATCTTCAACTACACTTACCTCTGTTTCGTAGACCAACTTCCTTCCACTGGCGATGTGGACCAGGATATTCTTTCCCTTCCTCACACTCAACTATGTTCCCCTTGCACGCTAGCTCTATTGAAAGTCATGCAAAGCACACCGTTCTCCAATTACGACGACTCTTACGCTCAGAAGTATGCACAAATTCAATCCAACTGCAATACGGGTCCCCTTCCTACCGCAGCGCAGCCGCCTGCAACAAATATTACGGCTCTTCCTGGAGTGGTGATAGGCGACCCTGCAGATGCCACCTGTCTATCTGGAAATCACTACACGGTCCAAGCAGGAGATGATCCACAAGCGATCGCCGTCGCGCACGGCGTCCCCACAGGTCCTTTGAAGACTCTCAATGGCATTTTCCCAGATGGCACCAATCTATTTACAGGCCAAGATCTGTGCGTAAATCTAAAATTTTGGTTGAATGAGGTCTCTAACCCATTCTCCTCTCAGATGTCTACCAAGGACGTGCCCTATATACTTAGTACAAGCGAATGACAACTGCGCCGCTGTCGCGTCAGCACATAGTCTAACCTTCGCACAGTTGGTTAGCTACAACCCATCGATTAACATGGACTGCTCTAATCTGATATCGAACACGAATATATGCGTTGGACCTTCTGGCGTCGAATATACTCCTACGACCATTCCGGGTGCAACTTCGACCACTTCAGGCTTTGCGTCCTCTACCATAGCACCTCCTGGCCCTACACCCTTTGGGACAACACTGGAATGTGGCAAATTTTATCAGGTCAACAGTGGAGACAATTGCCAGCAAATCTCCCTCAACAACAGCATCAGTGTCGACCTTTTGAGCAGATCAATCCTTCGATCAATGCGGAGTGCACCAACTTGTCGCCCGGACTGTATTACTGCGTCTGGCCGCTCTCTGACTGGAATACCACTGCTATTACAACCACGACTTCGACAATTGCAACTCCCCTGCCCCAACGCCTTCTGGCAGCACGCCAAATTGCTACCAATGGTGAGCTAGTTGCTGTCTTTCCTTGAGAATGTCTACTAAAGACAACGGTGGTCGTTTCAACTGCGTTTTATAGGCACACTATTGTCTCGGGAGACACATGCTCGGTACTAGAAGCCTCATTCGGTGCTACCATAGCGCAACTGCAAACATGGAATCCCCAGCTTAACAACGATTGCACTAATCTTTTGCTAGGCGATGCGTGAGTTTGTTCTCTTCGAGATTGGAATTGAAGTTCTGATTTGACTCAATTTATACCGTAGCTATTGCGTCAACGGCGCTCCCCAGGATCAACTATCACCCCCACGCCAACTTCCACCACACCCACGGGCACACCCACTACCACACCCACACCCACGCATACCGGACCAGCTACTCCTCCAGGCCCCACTCAAGCCGGCATCGCAAGCAACTGCAACGCATATGTCCTTCAACAAGACGGTGCGTATCAACTCAAGGCCTGAACCATTCTATCCGAACGTCTTTCCACTGACATTCTCGGCTGTGTTCAATGATCGCAGGTGTCTTTTGCTTCGACATGGCCAACAATGCAGGAATCACGCTGGACCAGCTATACGCCTGGAATCCCGCCCTGAATGGGGACTGTTCGGGCCTTTGGGTAGGCTATGCTTATTGCATTGGAGTATCGGCAACACCAGCGGTGCACAGGCGGCACCATCAGCAGCGAGCAGCAGAGCATGCTGCTGTACACTACTGAGAACTTCACCCCAACCGACAGGTGGCAAAACCCCTCATCTTATCTTTATTTCTGTCATATGTTATTCATTGGGAAGCCTCGTCGATTATACGTAAAAGTTAATTATACTGTTTCTGTTTTGTGACGACTTGAAGTTACCGGCAGGCGTATCAACCTTGAGCGCGTCCAAGGATCTTCCAGAACTACACTTCCTTTCAAATGTGTACTACTTCCATCAGTTGTATGTATTTGCATCTGACATCGGCAAATCGGTGGCGGCTGAGTCCAGTCAAAATGGAACAGAACCGAGGATATCGGTACCATGGTGTCAAGGAAACCTCATACACCGTTACTTGGATGAGTGAATATCATGGTATTAAGATTTCGTTCTCAATGAGAGCTACTACTCAGAAGAAAGACGAACGGAGTATCTGAAATTGGAGCTCGCAGGCAGAAATTATGGGATCGAATTGGAAAATTAAGAGTAAGGCTAATGTTGTTTAAATGAATGATAAATCTCGTGATACATTCTAAATATTATCGCTTCTACCAAATGCCTTCAGCAAAGGCACGGGAAAAGGTCTGTACTAAGTAAGATACATACGGAAACAAGACTTCGTAGAGATTGTGGTGCATAAAAACTCGAAATGGCAAGGGATGAAACGCAAAATAAGGAATTTGTTAAGAGGTTAAGAGGTAAGCTACAGGGTTTAGGACGAGAAACGAAAGGACGAATAGATAGTGGAGTGTGTAAGCTTTTGGCGTACTTCGGAAGGTCGTGATGGTCATCTCGTGGTCATAAAAATTTCTCCTGGAACTCGTTAAACTGTCGCCTGTCAGATACGGAGGACCGGAGAGCCAAAAAGGAGTGAGAAGGTTACGTGAAGGAGAGTCACGTACGGGGACCATCACTGCAAGAGACACTGCACAGCGGATGTGGATGGCAAATAAATACAGAAACGAATGATAGTGTGTTGGAAGATGGGTTTTGAGTTCTGTTTTGGTTTTCCTGTTATCGATGGAGATGCGCACTGCACAATTTAAACGAGAGTTGGGGTGGCGGCTTCATCGTCGAAGAATAGTGGACGTGCACAGCGAGGTATGCTCCAGGGCGTACAAATTTTTCTCCTCATCGTCGAAGCTTGAATATCCCGTCTGTGTGCTTCATATATCGGCCAGAGTAAATAAATGCAAGTCCAACAACGAGGGGACTAAGAAAAGAACTCACAACGGGCCTAAGACTCGAGAGCTGTAGAAGGTGTGGTCAAAAGGATGCTCTATCGATAGATTTAAACAAGAATGACCTTGGGATCGGCTTCGGCGCGAGCTGCCTTCTTCAGATTTCTCTCATGGGCACTAAGGCATCGGTGATGCCTTAAGAAGCTGCAGGTGATGTCGCATTGTTTTTGTGAGAGGTATTCCTCCATCCTTGCTTTGCGGACCTTGCGCGCCTCGTAAACGGCGTCCCTTTGGTACCAATTAACATGTGTATTTGTCACTTGTCCCACACAGCTTCATCATGGATTTGACGAACCTCGCAGCTTGTATAACCTGCTCGTATGTGGGGTCTTATTCTCCTTCAGAAGCTTAACGATTGCCTGTAAGACGGGATACATGAGCTGGTAAATATTAAATTCAAGTCAAGCCCCAGATTATACAAACCCTGGTCATAGTACCACCATCAGGATCTTCGACGCAGATCTGTGAGTCGTCGCAAGCAGAGATGCATATCTACCATTTATATATCAGTAATAGCCATAGGAGAGATATCACACGCACATACCACCTGCCTATCGCTTTCTCGGACCCTGCGACAGAAGCCGTTACACCGACTCTTTTCTTCTCTGCCTTCTGATCTGATGTTTGAGAAGCAATTGCCTTCTCTATTTTCAGTCCGTCTTTGGAAAATGAGATTCGAGGAATTCTAGGAATGTGGAGTCGGCGCTTTGCTGCACGTATCTTGCTGAGGGATAAGGGTTCTAAGGCTGAATACAAGCAAGAAGATAAATATCAGAAGGGTGCTAATCATCAACTTGAAGAAAAAGTGGCACCGGTTCGGAATCCATTCTGAACTATTCAGGAGCAGGTCAGGCTGACGAACTGGACTACGATACAGCAACAAACTCACTCAAGCCTCGCCATCCACCGACATGATTGCATTGTTGGTGGTCAAGGTCTACGAAGTATTCTTGAGAAATAGTATACTGAAGCTTATAGTATATTGTACTCACTAAGTAATGTTCCCGAGTGGCATGTATCAAACAGAGCCTGGAAGTTATATATTATCGGTACATGAGAAGTTTTGAGATAATAACAAACGTACAGTGAGGTGGGAGCGTTTAGGAAGGCGGTTGACAAGATATTCCCTCAAGACCTGCAAAGAGTCATGAGAACAAGTCTCTTGTCGTAGGGCAGGAGTGCGATTGAAAACCAGCCTAACCTTGTCAGTAATAATAAGGTCATGGTCAGGAGCATCGACAGAGATCGCTGCCGCATCAGAGGGAATTATGACTGTGATAGATGTTGTCATTCTTGTCATCAGACGATGAGGTGTGAGAGTCTACATACATTCTTCCTGACCATCAATTTCTTCCCCAGACTGATCAGGTCTCTGCGAAGAGTGACCTGAATCTATGAGGCGATTTCGAATCTTTTAGGTGAGTATCAGGGAAGATAATGGATAAAGCGCGTACAAGCAAAGAAGAAGTCGGCACCGGGATTGAGAGGAATAACCGTT
>JAJIRX010000709.1:0-39587 GCA_023853785.1 Psilocybe azurescens | reverse complement strand
CCGCGTCTGAACTGACCATGGAAGGCAACAACGGCATGTATACCTGGCGCCGCCCCATGGTTCGCGGTTGCCCTTCGTATGTGATCTGTGTGGAAGTGGAAAACGACATAGCGATCAGGATTGGTATCTGCGCCTCCCGATTCTCGTCCTGGTAATTGGAGTCGATGCCCCCAGGTCCACTTCCGTGAGGTAGATTCCAAACGACTTATTTATCCACTGTCAGCAGAGGCCGGATAGCTATGTCATATGTGACTTACCTTCTAGAATAGTTTCCTCAGACCCCGATCCAGTCGCAAGGATAAGCTGCTCGTATTCAATAGTCATTTGGCCATTGAGAATAGCTTGGACCATGAAACCTAAGAAAGCGTTAACATATAGCCGCCTTAAGTAATTCAGGAATTTACCCCACGAAGGCTCGCCGTCAGGCCCTGTATTGGTTACATGCTCGCTATCACCGAGGTTTCGTAGAAGCAGCGTAGATTTTTCCAAGGGCGTAAAGTCGATGCCATCAATGGTTTCAGCACCGGCAAGCCCATCACCCCAGAAATTGGAGAGTCCCGTAGCGCGTCTACTCAAGATATTGCAAGAATTGGTGCAGACCTGACTTCGACTACTGTGATAGTCTGATAAAAAGTTTATGGCGTCGTTGCCCATGCAGAGCAAGCTTTCTGAAAGCTGATCCATATTTGGCCTGACCCAAGCCTTGAGATGATGCTAGTTCGCAAAACGTCTAAACATACCAGTCTCCGAAGTACGTCGATATATTTGCAGCACGCAAACCGTGATTAGCACCATAGATCGTATCGAAGGCACTTTCCATGAGATTCTGCTGATAGGTCTGACCATTTCGGAGACGAGCTGAGTAAGTTGTTGCAGAGTTTGTGCCATATCGGCGTTACTAAGTGTCGTCCGCTTCTCAAGACGAGCAACTATATCGTCTATTTGCGCCCTGGAGTACTGTTTTTGTCCGACCTTGCAAGTAGGATCAGATGAGAATGACTGGATTCGCTTGGTGAAATCGGCAACAAGAGGATCATTCTGGATATCAACGTTGAGCGGAAAGTTCGTCCGTAATGAACAATATTGGCTTACAGGAGTGCTAGGGTTGTTGCAACAGAATGCGCCATAACCTTCAGTTGGTACCGTCAGCGGAATAAACAAATTACACAGTACGAAAGACAGACGGACCACTCCAACAGCCAGTTGGATCAGTTGCAATGACCGACTTTCCAGCTGGACACGTTCCAGTACACGAGAATGGGATTGAACCCCAGAATTGTCCACCGTGATAATACCAATCGCATCCTTCGTATGGAGGAGGCTGGTCGCAGCAGAATGACTGTATCACATCTCATTGTCAGGAGCACCGAGTTGTCGACCAAGTTAGAGACACAGACCTTATCACCGATAGCACAAGGTTGCTCGCCTCCCGCACCATAATTACTGTTTGTAAGGGCCTTCTGTCCATCCGGACAGCTAGCCTGACTGAAGGGTGCTGAGCAAATAGGCGCACTTCCCGACCAGTGACACTCAGATACAGCCTGATCCGATGCTGTCTTGAGGCAACAAAGGACTTTGTGTCCCGTCCAGCAATCAGCGCCAGTTCCAGACGTGGACGACGTGACCTCGACCTCGCCGTCATGGCATTTACCATTACAGAATGGCGCAGTGCCTCGCCAGGTGCAAGTAGGCATGTCATTGCTTGGGCAGCAATAGAGTCGCATGTCGTTGCCAGAGCAGCCGGTGTTGGTCCCAGTGTTTCCCCTGTTCTTCCCATCGCTTCGCTGCGCGGGACTTAGTCCCGCAGGACAGGACTTTCCACATTCACCCAGCTGGCATGTGGTGATGGGGTCTGACTGTGTGGTAGCCAAGAGCGAGAGGGCTTGCCGTCCAGTCGATTTGGATAGAGCATTGGCAGCTGTTCCTTTTGCATCGTCCGTAGATGAAGCCCAAATCATCGTTCCACCGAGGCAATGAGAGTTGGCATAGTCAATTTTCATCTTGAAGGTGTCGGCATCGTCGTATGACACCCATTGATTGGTATTGTACGTAACCATTTTGACAGCGGCCGTCTTATCCGTCGCTACATGGGCTCCTGCTGCTACAGGCGCTGAATTTCGGCGAACGACAGGGTGCCAACAGATTGTGTGCAAGTGCCCGCATCCCCTCCTGAAGTAAAGACGCAACCAGGGGTGTTGCAGCTCGGATCAGCAAGGGTGAATGATCGTCCGTAAAAACCAAGACCTAGTACGACATTGTCGGGGTTGATTTTGTTACGCCAAAGGAGAGACAGGGCTTGATCGATTTCGGTGAGATTGGTGTGCGCAGCGATGTAAGGCCCCAGAAACTTGTTTGTTGAATCCCATGTGCCGTGGAGATCATATGACATGAGATTGAACCAATCGATCGTTTTCTCGATGTTGACGATGTCGAAATGTTGCAGATACCAGAACGACGAAGGAATCTAAAACAACTGCAATCGGTAATGAAACGAAGATGGAAGCAAAGATTGTACCGTTATTGTAAGTCCATAATTATGTCCACTTGAGTGCAGAGCATTTCTGAGATTCTGGAGGAAGGTAACATAATTCTTGTAGTCTGCTGGTTTTCCGGATCGTTCTGGGGCGACAGGGTACTCCCTATCGCATTGTTACAGGTTAGATAAACTATGATTACTAACTACGAGTTGGGACCCACCAATCGATATCCACCCGTCGAAGCCATATGTCTCCAAAATGACAGGGTCGATGCAAAGAACTTCGACTGCGCATCACTTGAACCAGCAAGGTCGAAAACGTAGTCGCTGTAGGCTGATCTGGATCATTCATTGACCACCCGCCAATTGAAATCCAGGTTTGCAGTCCTGGGTTGGTGTTTTTGAGGGCAGTGAAACGCTTATATAAAGCAGGATCTGCTTCGCTCATTGGCGCAATCGCAAAAGTAGTGGGGTTCTTGAGATATTTTTAAGTACAGTATCACAGCGGTCAATTTATGAGATCACTTACGACAAAAGCAAAAGCAAAGTTTAAGTGGGTATAAGCGCCGATTGGAATGCCTTCCGGATACATCTTGTCGCATGGGCGTGTATTACTCCAGGCTTCGTAGTATCCAATCGTTCGTTTTGACGAGGTCGATCCTGAACAAGAGGGTGCGGTCACTGTAGCATTTCCGCAGAAATCTGACGTAGTCCCACAGAATCCAAACTTTGAGCAGCAAACCTTCAAGGGACAGTCCTCAGTAGTCGACCATTGTGCACCCCAGCCGGGATCACAGTCAGACTTGCGATCGCAGTTCGAGATGCAGTTTTCTGGTCCGCATGAGTCGGGTCCGAGGCCACAAGATCCAAATTTTGTGCAGCATCCAATGTCGCAGGGCTGGGTGGAACTGCAGGTGAACTGAGCCGACGTGAATGCGGCGCTCCAGAGGAGTGTGGTTATTAGAATTGGTGCACTGAGTGCCAATTTCATGGTTGCCCGCTCTTTCTTGCAGAATCTGGAGTCGTCTGAAGGTTTTGCTGTTAGACGGAAGAATTCTCGGCTCTCAAGGTGACCATAATTCGTTGTAGCTTATAACTTATCAGTTTTCGTTTCGCATTGAAAATTTGTAAGCCGTCTTTGGTCCATTCAAGAACATCCTAAGATCTCGCAGAAGACGTAAGATGGAAAGCATGGAGAGAACGTCAGATGGACGGTGGTATTTAGGTGTCACATTAGTACGGATGGTGGACTGTGGAAGGAGATTGATAGAAGCCTTTGTTTCCAAACGGAGTAGATCGGCGTGAGAGCGTACGCATCTGAACGTTTTAAAATAGCGCCTACACGCGCTTACGATGGGAGACTCGTGGCAACTCAATGGCAGCTCCCCAACAGCTGCCATCTTTGCTACAACCTTGCTATGAATCAACTACCAAACGTGCGACCAACGTCAAGATGCAGTCTTTAACGGACTCTAAGGCTTATGACGTACTATTTTTCATCTAATGCTTAAGCTGGGCCGAACGTTACGGATCGTATGGCACATTCTGGCGGGTATGATAGGAGGTAAGTTCTTTTAGTAGCACACTTAAAGTTCCTAAACTTGCCTTCCATTTCTACGAACATCTTTACATAGTAAGATGTACCTCATGATTCGTCTCCTGGGTCCTTGACTCATCACGGATGAACAACGGTTCTTGCGGCAGGACTTCCCTCAATCTTTTCTTGCCTACTTTTGGATCCTGAAAACTGTATGTACATATTGCATTCCTTTTCTTCTCCACTCAAATAACCCCCTTTCGGCACTGGCAGCATAATGCTTACTCGACTGGCGTATTCTTTGGTCCTTTTCGTGGGTTTTCCTTATGCTCAAGCCCAGTTCAACCTGTTCGTAAACGGAACCCAATCTACTACAGATATCTCGCAGGGCTGTATTACGGCCCTGAATGCAACCATTAATTGTGATCCATATGTGCAACAGCTTGTGTCGACAGACTACTATGGCAGTCTCAACAACGCGACACTTCAAAATTCAGTGTGTGCAGCGTCGTGTGGCACGTCCTTGAAGTCGTACCACAACGCTGTCGCTACTGCTTGTGCCAGCGACCCTCAGCCTTGGGATGGGGTACCTGCTGTCTGGGCAGGGGACGTTATTTGGGCGACTTACAATCAAACGTGCTTGAAAGATCCCACTACTGGAGCCTATTGCGTTGGTAAATATCTCATTGTCACACTTATAAAGGCTATCTTCAACTACACTTACCTCTGTTTCGCAGACCAACTTCCTTCCACTGGCGATGTGGACCAGGATATTCTTTCCCTTCCTCACACTCAACTATGTTCCCCTTGCACGCTAGCTCTATTGAAAGTCATGCAAAGCACACCGTTCTCCAATTACGACGACTCTTACGCTCAGAAGTATGCACAAATTCAATCCAACTGCAATACGGGTCCCCTTCCTACCGCAGCGCAGCCGCCTGCAACAAATATTACGGCTCTTCCTGGAGTGGTGATAGGCGACCCTGCAGATGCCACCTGTCTATCTGGAAATCACTACACGGTCCAAGCAGGAGATGATCCACAAGCGATCGCTGTCGCGCACGGCGTCCCCACAGGTCCTTTGAAGACTCTCAATGGCATTTTCCCAGATGGCACCAATCTATTTACAGGCCAAGATCTGTGCGTAAATCTAAAATTTTGGTTGAATGAGGTCTCTAACCCATTCTCCTCTCAGATGTCTACCAAGGACGTGCCCTATATACTTAGTACAAGCGAATGACAACTGCGCCGCTGTCGCGTCAGCACATAGTCTAACCTTCGCACAGTTGGTTAGCTACAACCCATCGATTAACATGGACTGCTCTAATCTGATATCGAACACGAATATATGCGTTGGACCTTCTGGCGTCGAATATACTCCTACGACCATTCCGGGTGCAACTTCGACCACTTCAGGCTTTGCGTCCTCTACCATAGCACCTCCTGGCCCTACACCCTTTGGGACAACACTGGAATGTGGCAAATTTTATCAGGTCAACAGTGGAGACAATTGCCAGCAAATCTCCCTCAACAACAGCATCAGTGTCGACCTTTTTGAGCAGATCAATCCTTCGATCAATGCGGAGTGCACCAACTTGTCGCCCGGACTGTATTACTGCGTCTGGCCGCTCTCTGACTGGAATGCCACTGCTATTACAACCACGACTTCGACAATTGCAACTCCCCTGCCCCAACGCCTTCTGGCAGCACGCCAAATTGCTACCAATGGTGAGCTAGTTGCTGTCTTTCCTTGAGAATGTCTACTAAAGACAACGGTGGTCGTTTCAACTGCGTTTTATAGGCACACTATTGTCTCGGGAGACACATGCTCGGTACTAGAAGCCTCATTCGGTGCTACCATAGCGCAACTGCAAACATGGAATCCCCAGCTTAACAACGATTGCACTAATCTTTTGCTAGGCGATGCGTGAGTTTGTTCTCTTCGAGATTGGAATTGAAGTTCTGATTTGACTCAATTTATACCGTAGCTATTGCGTCAACGGCGCTCCCCAGGATCAACTATCACCCCCACGCCAACTTCCACCACACCCACGGGCACACCCACTACCACACCCACACCCACGCATACCGGACCAGCTACTCCTCCAGGCCCCACTCAAGCCGGCATCGCAAGCAACTGCAACGCATATGTCCTTCAACAAGACGGTGCGTATCAACTCAAGGCCTGAACCATTCTATCCGAACGTCTTTCCACTGACATTCTCGGCTGTGTTCAATGATCGCAGGTGTCTTTTGCTTCGACATGGCCAACAATGCAGGAATCACGCTGGACCAGCTATACGCCTGGAATCCCGCCCTGAATGGGGACTGTTCGGGCCTTTGGGTAGGCTATGCTTATTGCATTGGAGTATCGGCAACACCAGCGGTGCACAGGCGGCACCATCAGCAGCGAGCAGCAGAGCATGCTGCTGTACACTACTGAGAACTTCACCCCAACCGACAGGTGGCAAAACCCCTCATCTTATCTTTATTTCTGTCATATGTTATTCATTGGGGAAGCCTCGTCGATTATACGTAAAAGTTAATTATACTGTTTCTGTTTTGTGACGACTTGAAGTTACCGGCAGGCGTATCAACCTTGAGCGCGTCCAAGGATCTTCCAGAACTACACTTCCTTTCAAATGTGTACTACTTCCATCAGTTGTATGTATTTGCATCTGACATCGGCAAATCGGTGGCGGCTGAGTCCAGTCAAAATGGAACAGAACCGAGGATATCGGTACCATGGTGTCAAGGAAACCTCATACACCGTTACTTGGATGAGTGAATATCATGGTATTAAGATTTCGTTCTCAATGAGAGCTACTACTCAGAAGAAAGACGAACGGAGTATCTGAAATTGGAGCTCGCAGGCAGAAATTATGGGATCGAATTGGAAAATTAAGAGTAAGGCTAATGTTGTTTAAATGAATGATAAATCTCGTGATACATTCTAAATATTATCGCTTCTACCAAATGCCTTCAGCAAAGGCACGGGAAAAGGTCTGTACTAAGTAAGATACATACGGAAACAAGACTTCGTAGAGATTGTGGTGCATAAAAAACTCGAAATGGCAAGGGATGAAACGCAAAATAAGGAATTTGTTAAGAGGTTAAGAGGTAAGCTACAGGGTTTAGGACGAGAAACGAAAGGACGAATAGATAGTGGAGTGTGTAAGCTTTTGGCGTACTTCGGAAGGTCGTGATGGTCATCTCGTGGTCATAAAAATTTCTCCTGGAACTCGTTAAACTGTCGCCTGTCAGATACGGAGGACCGGAGAGCCAAAAAGGAGTGAGAAGGTTACGTGAAGGAGAGTCACGTACGGGGACCATCACTGCAAGAGACACTGCACAGCGGATGTGGATGGCAAATAAATACAGAAACGAATGATAGTGTGTTGGAAGATGGGTTTTGAGTTCTGTTTTGGTTTTCCTGTTATCGATGGAGATGCGCACTGCACAATTTAAACGAGAGTTGGGGTGGCGGCTTCATCGTCGAAGAATAGTGGACGTGCACAGCGAGGTATGCTCCAGGGCGTACAAATTTTTCTCCTCATCGTCGAAGCTTGAATATCCCGTCTGTGTGCTTCATATATCGGCCAGAGTAAATAAATGCAAGTCCAACAACGAGGGGACTAAGAAAAGAACTCACAACGGGCCTAAGACTCGAGAGCTGTAGAAGGTGTGGTCAAAAGGATGCTTTTATCGATAGATTTAAACAAGAATGACCTTGGGATCGGCTTCGGCGCGAGCTGCCTTCTTCAGATTTCTCTCATGGGCACTAAGGCATCGGTGATGCCTTAAGAAGCTGCAGGTGATGTCGCATTGTTTTTGTGAGAGGTATTCCTCCATCCTTGCTTTGCGGACCTTGCGCGCCTCGTAAACGGCGTCCCTTTGGTACCAATTAACATGTGTATTTGTCACTTGTCCCACACAGCTTCATCATGGATTTGACGAACCTCGCAGCTTGTATAACCTGCTCGTATGTGGGGGTCTTATTCTCCTTCAGAAGCTTAACGATTGCCTGTAAGACGGGATACATGAGCTGGTAAATATTAAATTCAAGTCAAGCCCCAGATTATACAAACCCTGGTCATAGTACCACCATCAGGATCTTCGACGCAGATCTGTGAGTCGTCGCAAGCAGAGATGCATATCTACCATTTATATATCAGTAATAGCCATAGGAGAGATATCACACGCACATACCACCTGCCTATCGCTTTCTCGGACCCTGCGACAGAAGCCGTTACACCGACTCTTTTTCTTCTCTGCCTTCTGATCTGATGTTTGAGAAGCAATTGCCTTCTCTATTTTCAGTCCGTCTTTGGAAAATGAGATTCGAGGAATTCTAGGAATGTGGAGTCGGCGCTTTGCTGGCACGTATCTTGCTGAGGGATAAGGGTTCTAAGGCTGAATACAAGCAAGAAGATAAATATCAGAAGGGTGCTAATCATCAACTTGAAGAAAAAGTGGCACCGGTTCGGAATCCATTCTGAACTATTCAGGAGCAGGTCAGGCTGACGAACTGGACTACGATACAGCAACAAACTCACTCAAGCCTCGCCATCCACCGACATGATTGCATTGTTGGTGGTCAAGGTCTACGAAGTATTCTTGAGAAATAGTATTACTGAAGCTTATAGTATATTGTACTCACTAAGTAATGTTCCCGAGTGGCATGTATCAAACAGAGCCTGGAAGTTATATATTATCGGTACATGAGAAGTTTTGAGATAATATAACAAACGTACAGTGAGGTGGGAGCGTTTAGGAAGGCGGTTGACAAGATATTCCCTCAAGACCTGTGAAGAGTCGTGAGAACAAGTCTCTTGTCGTAGGGCAGGAGTGCGATTGAAAACCAGCCCAACCTTGTCAGTAATAGTAAGATCATGGTCAGGAGCATCGACAGAGATCGCTGCCGCATCAGAGGGAATTATGACTGTGATAGATGTTGTCATTCTTGTCATCAGACGATGAGGTGTGAGAGTCTACATACATTCTTCCTGACCATCAATTTCTTCCCCAGACTGATCAGGTCTCTGCGAAGAGTGACCTGAATCTATGAGGCGATTTCGAATCTTTTAGGTGAGTATCAGGGAAGATAATAGATAAAGCGCGTACAAGCAAAGAAGAAGTCGGCACCGGGATTGAGAGGAATAACCGTTTTCAGCTCCCTCATCTGCAAAAAAATATGGTTATATCATGGAAAGACTGCAAACAGGAAAGGACATACAATGTTGGCATGAGTAGGGAGTAAATTAGGAGGCGTGCCTTTTCTATCGCTCAGGACGATAAATTTATCGAAGTCATAATCATCTGCAGCAACAATTTTAAAATTTGCATGCCGTCGAAGAGATTACGAACGGGACCATCACTTACTCCTCAACAGTTCCTCCAGTAACTCTATATCCTTATGTGCACCATTCAGTTCGTATTTCTTCCCGGCTTTGTCTTTGTAGCCAATGCCGATGAGGAAAGCTATTTTTCCCTTCGTCTAGGGCGCAAGCTCGCCTATGCCAATAAAATTTTCATGTAAGCCTGGGTCTGGTTTCAAACCTTGCAGGCTTACAAGAGTAAGCAGATATAAACGCAACCTTCGTAATCCGTTTGTAGCATGTGATGACATTCGTTGGGGAGGGATTAATGGCATAGTTGATGAGGGAGACAACGTCGACACGTCTGTTGACATGGCCCGGTCTTTGCTCCGAGCCCCTTCGCGGGACAGAAGGGGATGAAAGCGTTATGTGCTTCCTGCATAATATGCTCCATCTTTTAAACTCACGGACGACTTGGAGGCTGTGATATGAGTATTTCAGCCAACCCCATTAGCAAGGTTTGTTCCGCTGACGCTCGAATACCGTTTGTATTACCGATGCGATTAATCCGCATCCACGAGAACAAGTTCAGAGCTTCCACTTGATATCGTATGAAACAGTATGGGGTATACGTGGACCTAATCGAGATTCAATCCGTTCTTATGGAACAGCAGAATTATGGCGTTTGAGAAGCTCGTAGTCCTGGAGTCGACCAACATATCAGTTTATAGTATTGCAAGTTATCACTTTCGATAGTCAATCGCCCTCCGGGGGGAAAGGAAGGGAGGGAGTGTTAGCGTTTGAGGAAACCCTCAATGAAGCCAGAAAGCTGTACATCAAGGCTCGATGAGACGGTCCCGATAGTGGTGTCTAAGGACTTTTGACATCGTGGGCCATCTGGCTTATTTATTGACAATGACGCGTTAATCATCAGGAGAAACATTTTCAACACTGTTGATGATGGGACATAAGCTGAACCTGGAAGTGATGGGAACAGCATACTATCGGAGAAGACCCACAGCAGTGGTTCCATGGGCAGCAAGTAATTAGTGAAGGTACTCGACGTAGACGACTAAAAATTGGTAAGTAATGTAGCATGATATCGTACTGAGAGAAATTAGGTGACAACTAGAATAGGGACACGTCAAAAGGCAAGGTGTTCGATGAGACAAGGCTATACACCAATACCCTCGACCAAGAAACAGGATGGTGTAATATTGGGTAATTAAATATGCTGGAGAAACGGAAGTATGAAGAGGGTATAAATTAGAAACAAAGTTAGCACTGATCGACCGTGAAAGCCGACCGGAAAGAGCAAGGAAAAGGAACGAAGAGTAGTGGTGCTGTAGTTGTATGTGTAGATTCATAATTAAATCGCTCAGCGGTCTGGAACCACGCCAAAAAAACCAATCCGGCGGGCGAAAGGCGGCTGTAAAAGGCCACTCCCAAGAAGGACTACAGGGAAAGGGCATCAGAACTTTCCGTTTTACAGAACCAAGGAAAGCACACATACCACGCCCAAACGGGAGCACCTCAATCCCATGTCGGAAGCGCAGTACGTTGTCAAGAAAGAGCGTTGCTGTACAACTGGATTGATCAATCAGCTCGAAGAAAAAAATAAAGATGATATGGACCTACTGGCAGATGTAGAGAATCGAGTCAGAGAATGGAGTGTAACTGCAACATGTAGAGGGCTGTGTAAAACAATTTTTGCATTGCAGAAAGGCAAGACCAAAGAGGTGTGGCGAGGGGACTAAAAGGAATCATTTCTATGGAACGAATAGTCGTTTCATGTCCTGAAGTTTTGAAAGACTGATCAGAACTGAGATGTATTGATGCGCGCAAGAAAAGTTTCACAAGTGGCCGTTCGCTAGAAAGCTAACCATGCTAATACACCCAGGAACAAAACAAGAGCCGTCAATGACAATATAACACCTAAGAAGCAGAACAAAACGGCGCGATCACGTTCGTCGCAGCACTTACCTGGGGGTTTTGAAAGTTATTCAACTCTATGGTATCGCCTTGCTGGGATGAAAAACGGCGAACGAGAAGGAAGAAGAGGAAGAGTGATGATAAAATGTCCACCAGAGAACTGAATCGAATAATAAAGAAGTTGCACGGACGAATGGAGTGGGAAACGAAACCGCGAAATGCTCTACTTGTGAATGGTCACCGGGTACCCCATAACAAAGTTCCTCAGGAACAAAGAAAAATAACTGCTGTCAAATTCGCGTCTGCTCGGGTCCAACGAAGGCGAAACTCTTGCACGTGGTAATAAGAATAGGACTCGTAAGAGGGGATCCTGGGTGATCCTTGATTGGATAATTCGTGTCAATGCTGAGGAGAGAAATAGACGGTGAAAGGATGGTTTCTTGAAGGTCTCGCCTTGATCCGAGCACCGGTCACTGGTGAGTGCAGTATAGAAATGCCGGATTTATGATTTGATTGAAAACGTCTTCGGGAATGCTGTGCTGTCATGTTTGTGCGACCTCCTGTCGGTTGCTAGCCTGGATGAAGGACGGGTCATGCGCTGCTTCAATTAAGTGTATAATTGCCGAATAAATGTAAGGTCTCCGAGGGGGTTTCAACAGACAAGCGAAACATCTTCGCATTCAAAGCTTTAAGATTGCGTTCACGTTCTGTTCATATTAAGCACGTCAGTCTTCGGTCAACTTCGAGAAATTTGAAGGAAGCTCTTACAACCGGTCTGTAGCTCGAGAGCTTCACAAAATATATATCAGAAGGATGCTGTAGGTCATATATAGATGATGCAAAATTACCTGTGGTTCGCTTTTAGCACGGATCAATTTTTGGTGCTTCTCTCAGCGTCGCTGAGGCATCTTGCGTGGTGGAAAAGAGAACAAGGAAAGTAACAGGGCTTGTTCGCAAGGTACGATGACATCTGTTCTTCCCGAGCCTTGCGCGCATCACGAACACCCTCCCTGATGTGTGAGATCAGAAGTAGAACCAAGTAGCATCGTTGCTCCGACTTACGTTGCAGCTTCCATAATCTGCTTATATGTAGGCCTTTTGGTCGTTCTCAAAAATGTGACGATTGCCTGGAATCGTTGCCATACACGTGAGATTCGGGTGTAAATAAAAGTGAAGTAACTGCGATACTCATACCTTTGTCATGGGACCACCATCAGGACCTTCCGTACATAGTTGTGAATCGTCGCATGCCGAGATACAAATCTATGAAAATCGAGTATAAAAGGGTGTATCAGCTGAGGATGAGATGTGGACATACCACCTGCTTATCGTACGTAGGGACCTTTGAACAAAAACCCGAACAAGGAGTCTTTGGTTTGCGTGCACGTCGGTCAGCATGTCTCAGCAGATCGTCCGTTGATTTGTGGATACTGAAGGGAGGAAATTGGGGGATGTATCGACGTGTCGCGGCAAAGGAAGAAGCAATGTCGTATCCGTAATCCATGCGGCGGCGTATGGACTTTGAGACTAGTAGAGCGAAAGACAAGTGTCATAATCAGAAGGGTGTGGCAGCGTATAAACAACGACAACTCTACCTTTTCTGAAACCAAGTTGAACTTCCGTAGAATTGGTTAGACCTATAGGACTTGCTGATTGTTGTGAAGACCTACCTAAGCTTCTTTTGTCAATGCGATTGCATTTCTGGTGCCCTAAGTCTGGAGTAGCTAGCTCATCAGAGCTCACATTCAGCAATAACAAAGATATGATCCCCACTCAACAAGGTTCCAGAATGACAGGAGTCGAAGAGGGCCTGAAAGTACTGCCGTCAGAATGGGAAGCTTATGGGGAGTGAAAGGAAGCGCACGACAAGCTGGGAACACTTGGGAAGGGACTTGACAAGATGCTCATTTAAAACCTGAACAATCGTTAATAGGTGGCGCTTTCTATAAGGATGGGAACAAACCAACCTTGTCAGTAATTATAAGGTCCTCAACGACCTTGCCCGATCGGTCCATTGCATCACATGGGATGATATCTGCGGGGGTGGTTCTATATTACATGACGAATGGCATTTAAGAGCGACGACGTACATTCTTCCAGACCATCCTCCTCTTCTCCTGATTCATCAGGCCTCTGGTCGGAGTGCCCCGAATCTATAAAATTGGGTCTTCAATATTCATCATCGAGGCACTCATGCAAAGCGTACAGGCAAAAAGAAATTTGCTCCAGGGTTAGATGGGATCAATAACTCCAGCTGCTTCATCTGCGACGAAACTCAGCATCATCGTCAGAATGTATGGATAGAAATGGCATACAATGTTTGCTTGAGTAGGGATCATATTGTCGGGCGTGCCCCGTTCGTCACTGAGAACAATAATCTTGTTAAAGTTATATTGAACTGCAGGGACGACATCGGAATGGCCATAACACCAGTGATTGCGTTGAAGCGTACTTGTAAGCAAGTCTTTCAAAGACTCAATGTCTCTATGAGATCCCTTCAAGAGAAAATGCCCGTCCCCTTCGTAGCCGATGCAGATAAGGAGGGCCACCTTGGGGCGTCGGCGGAACCGAGCCTACACCATAAGCAATGAGAGATGGACCTATGTTAAAGAGGGAAGCTCACTATGATGCTCAAATATAAACGAAGCCGTCGGAAAGCGTTGTTGTGTGCAGGCGTCATTTGGTGAGTCGGCAAAACTATTGAAAGCCTCAGATTGAGATATGAGCAGATTGGAGAAGAGAGCACAGGATTCCTCTGAACAAGAAGTGAGCAATGGCAGGCCATTTTGTTTGTGTTGGCCCGCCTCATACTTATAGGCCGTGGGTTCCGAGGCTATGCTCCGTACGCCGGGGGTCTGTCACGTATCGGAGGGTCACCCACTTCTTATACCTGGCGTTATTTTATCCCGCACGAACACGGAAAACATGAGGACCGGGTCTTCCATTTAGTGCCCAAACTCGTAGCTCCATAGATGAGTTTCCTTCGCAAAGAGCATTAGGCCCACGAACACTGAGCGCTTGCCGCGCTTACTAGGACCCCAATCCCTTTGGCTAGTTGGCAGATGTGTAAGGTTTCGTATGGCTGGCAAATGGTTGAGTGAATCGCGGGAGCCATTCATTTTACCATTAAGGAGATATATACATCGCCCGCCTGCGTTTCCAATGGTACATCAGTGACGTATTCTTGAAGATATCGTAGACAATGTCTCCAGTGTCCGACTCTCACTCGTTGTGCCACAGGCTAGCATTGTGATCACCGGAATCTGGTAAAATCTGGCGAAAGCACAGTGGAACACTTAGTGCCTGGAATGCGCACTACAGTGGCGGTTTTTTTCCCCCGCCCGTGGTGGTGTTTTAATGGCATTAGGTTACTCATAATGAGGTAGAATGGAGAGTCGATGAAGGGATGAGTGAGACTCGGGCACCACGTTGATTGAACTGATAAGAACCGGCCCAGCCGTCCAACACTGGTCACACAGTCTATTCTCACGCGTAAGGTAAGGTATTGAATGATGGTGCATCTCTACCGCCACTACGCGTTGAATACCTAAAAGAAAGTGCGGAGCCAATGCATACCTTTCTCGCCATCTTTGACGATCGCAGAGGCGTTAAAAGAATATATTATATGAGGTATATAATACGATAGGATAGTCATATTAGGGTCCTTGAGGACGGATAACGTCGAAGGGGATATCTGCAGGGACATGCATTTGTATGTTTGTTGAGAGCGCAGCCTTAATCAAAGACAAAGAATGGAATGTAGAAAGCTGTGGATGAGGTCCGAGTGGAAGAATCAGTTTTCGAGAATTCGATGAACGAATCATGGAGAAAAAGCAACGATTGATCGGAAGGAGCAAGGAAAAGTACGTAGAGACAGTGACGGTAAGGTCGTGGTGTAGATGGTCGTGTACGATTGTCCAACCAGGCGTAATGCGGGTGTAGATCTGACCGATACTTCTAAGATTTGGAAAAGAGGAAAAATACGATCCGACACGTACTATTCTCGTAGAGCGGCCCCCTCCACTTGGAGAGATTTGTTGTCACGGTTAAGAAAACACACTGCCCTCGAACTAAATAAATGACTCAGTTCCCAGGCTGAAAGAAAATATGGATAGGGGTATGGACCTACCGATACATATAAACGAGTCATGGCATCGAGTCAAAGCGAGTCAGAGCTGTCAATGTAGGCTGTGCATCGTTGCTACAGAGAAAAAAGCGGAATCACAAGTCCACAACCAAAAAAGCATAGCGTAGTCAAGTGTAATGTAAGTACACGCTCCAGGCGACCAGAAAAGGTATCATTTCTAAGGACTGAAAAGTCGCCTCATGTCCTTAAAATTTTAAAGACTGATCAGAACTAAAATGTATTGATGCGCCCAAGAGGAAGTCTCACAAGCGGGCGTTCGCTAGAAAGCTAATCATGAAAACACACCCACGAACAAAAGAAGAGCCGTCAATAACAATAACACACCTAAGAAGAACAGAACGACGCGATCACGCTCGCCGCAGTACTTACCTGGGGGTTTTGAAAGTTATTCATCTCAACGGAGTCGCCTTGCTTGGGCTGCTTTCCTTTTTCCGTTGCTTTTCGTTTGCGATCTTGACTTGCTTCCTGTACTCGCGAGCACGAGTATGCAGATCTACATAAAACGCATGGATATCATGACTAAAGGGATCACAGAATAAGCACGGTTTATATTCTCCGACATCGAAGCAGATAAATGAAACAGAACAGACCTGACAAGTGTCATGAGCTCCTCCAATGTAGGGTGGGGGTCTTGTCCTAGACACAGCATCAGCCACCGCCCGATAAGTCTACAGAGACCTCGTTGCTTACTCAGAATTTTAACGAGAACTTGTGTCATCGACGTCCCGTTTTTGTCCTCCCAGGACTTCTGGCCATCTTTTGCGGAGGATATAGAGATCTGATTTCATTAAGAAAAATTTTCACTGGTAAGCCGGTTGCACTAGTTGGGAAAACACGAGGACATACGACGTCCGCCTGCGTGTCGCTTTCATCGTACAGCGCATGATGTCTACAGTAGCCAGTGCAGTACAGCGCCACAGGAGACGAGCATTCTTGCCGGACGCCTGGAGAATCTAGCCATAGTTTGGTCGGCTGCACCAGCTGGTCAGTTGTGATGGACAACTTGGATTTGATGTGCCCCGGTGCCACTCCGTTGGCAGTGCCTTCGTGTGTTGCCATTGAGTCCGTAGGTGTGATAAGGACTTGGTCAATGGAAGAGCGCGCCCATGCGCCGGCCGCATGAGCTTTTAATCGGGATATGGGGTTATGCATTGATATCTCTGCCGAGACGCGACTGTTATAACATCACGTGCTGGGACTATTCTTCGGACCACTCACTGGCTTGCTGACGCTCTTTGAGGTTGGCATAAGTTTCCAAGTTTCATGCGATTCTCATTTACAGGGATAAGCTCACTATTGTTGTTCCACAGCGAAGCTGTTCTTCTGTACCCTTTGTTTACCCAAGGTACATAAACACGATTGCAGCGGAAATGCTTTAGATCTGTTCAAATGTAATCAGTGTCACGTCTCACTCTTGTCTGTTCCTTCAAAGTGAAAGATGCATACCAAGTAAAGAGCCGGAGTGACAAGAATCAAAGATAGCCTACAGACACCTTTAGAGAGAGAGAATGATGGAGAGAAGATATACACACAATCAAAGAGGCCCCCGCAGGTAAAGGGTCGACGAGCGTTTCTTTCAGAATCTGAAATCGTTCATCTTAGCTCGGGGTATTATCTGACGTCAATTTTCGAACTCACATCGTCCTTGATTTTTTTCCCATCCGAAGTCTCAATGACTATGCGGTCAACTTTTTGGTAAGAATCTGCATATGCCATACGTCAAGCCTAGATGCGACTGACATTCGTTTTTGCGATCCTCCTCCGAGATATCGTCCGTATCTTCCTGTATCGAATGCCCAGAGACTAGCAAAGCCAGATGGCGGTGAGCAACATCCTAGGTAATCGAAAATCATTAGAAAAGCTTACAATGGAAGAAAAATCGGTCGCCCTCCTGTGCTCCTGCCACCAATCGTCTCATTTCTTCCATCTTATTTTGGGAATTTCCAGTTAGCCTGATTAGCATCAGCTTGATGTAGATGCACCACATACAATGCTATCCTCTGTAGGTTGCTTATGGCCAGGCAGGTCATTATCGATAAGAACGACAATATCTTCAGAATCATAGCCGTAGACCTCTAGTAACAATAATATGCATTTGAGCACCAATAACATCGAAATTGGATTCACACACACCTATCAAAAGCTTCCTGAGAGCCTCAACGTCTCTGTGGGGTCCTTTCAACAAACTCTCCTTTATCGACTTCTTCTCCTTGATCTTCGTTTTCACCCTCTTTAACCCATTCACCGCAAAGTTATCCGACCTGTTGAATCTGGTTGATAGTGGCGAGAGGGGTCCTGGAGTCACCGGAGAGGTAGGCTGGTCCCGAACCTCTTGACAGCCAATCAACAGCGCCTTCTTCCTGTTCTTCTTCTTCTCAACCTCCGGATTCTGAGGAACAGCGTTCTCAGCGACAGCAGCGGCAGCGGCCACTGCTGCCTCAATTGCCTGCCTGCGCCCTTGAGGCCACAGCCGGCTTCTGATGATCTTCATGTCGAAAACGACTCGTTGGGCGGAAAATCGTCGAGAGGTGTTGGCCTAGCAAAGGAGGGGCATACAAGGTGATGGAAGAACACCCGGAATCTGCACATCATGCCCAGAGTCAGCGTTTATATTATACAGAGCGGGCGCTACGCGAGAATCGAAGGCGGTGAAACGCGAACATACATGATGTTTTGACACGATCAATGGGACCTTTGCGTTGTCAGGCAGTGCCGCTCGAGAGCAACGCGGTGGAAAGCTTTCGCCTCCTTACTTATAGTTAGTTTATGGTGAACGTGCGTTAGGATTTTTGGAGGACTTTAAGCGCTTGTGATAAAGAAAGGGGTTGGGAACAGGGTAACTATATAATATAAACGTCGGCCCTTGAATATGGGCGATCCAGGAACCGAAGCTATCGGGGAGTAAGTTATCCGTCCCTTATCTAAGCACTAATAGCCAGGGACTGTTGTACGAAAATAAAACGCAATATAGTATGCTACGCTCAAGTACATACATAGCCATATGAATTCCCACCCAAATACTTATGTTGAAGCAAAAAGAATATTCGATCACCAAAAGAATTTGAGCAAAACAACAATGTAATCTTCTTACATAGCCCTTCATCGATAAAAATCTACTCCTCTTCTTCATCTTCTTCCTCTTCTTCGTCGGAGCTAGCGACATCCTTATCGTCATTGCCATCTTCCTCCTCTTCCTCTTCCTGTGCTTTGGTGACCGTAGCAGCAGTGAACCCAGACAAAAGCGAAGACGCGCCACCAGCACCCGCATTCTTGGCCTGGGCTTGCTTCCAAGCATGCGCCATTTGCATGAACTTGAACGAAGTAGGATTCGATTCGCGTTCGTCGTCTGCAAACACCAAGTCCCAATCTGAAGTATATAAAAAAGCATGAGCATAAACATATTGTAACCAACCAAGATAAAGAGTAAAAATACACTGACCTTCGACCATCTGTCCGGTTTCTTGATCGACATGGCGTTTCTTGGTGACGATGGGCATCATATCCTCCACTTTCTTGACATCCTCGGCGCTGCTGTTGTTCTGCTCGAACGTCTTCCACACCTCCAGCAGAGCCACACGCTATGGTTCACTGTATAAAAAAAACCGGCCGAAAAAGAAGGGCAAAAAAATGAAAACATACCTCGCTCTTCAGCTGTTTGCTCTTCAGGTCTTTATAAGCACGTTCAAAGACCTGTCTCGCAACCGAAACATCACCGGGCACCATCTTCCTCTCATCTTCCTCATCTTCCTCATCTTCCTCCTCCCTCTCCGCTCTCGGGAGCGGCATGGGCTCAGCCTCAAATAGTGCATACGATATCCAGACCTTCACATGTCCGCTCAGCGCAATCAACCTCTCATACAAAGCTCTCGCCGTCTGCCTCTCGCCTTCCTCGACCTCGAAGTCGATGTACGCCTTCCACAACAGCTCCGGCATCGACAGCGGAGACTGAGAAACGGCAAGCTCGAAAATAGCACGCGTGCGAGCAAAATCTTGGAGTTGGGCTTCGAGCTCGGCGAATTTGATCCATGCAGTGGAGTTGGAAGGATCCCACTGGAGAAAATGAGATGGATTAGTTAAGAATACAGAAGCTTTGCTTGTCACATGGGGCAAAATCTACCTCGAGGTATTTCTCGTATAGCGTACGTGCTCGGTCGAATTCACGGAGCTACGCAACAAAAATTAGATAGGGCATCAAAAAGATCAATTTGAGGGCAGACCTCAACTTCCAAGTCAATATATCCTTTGAAGAGCGCTTCTTTCGGGCACATCCCAATAGACGTACCAAGAATCTTGCGCGCCGCGGGAAGCTCCAGTCTTCTCACTTCAAATTTGGCGAACATGAGCCACAGTTTCGCGAACGTAAACTGCTTGTGAGGGACAAGCTGAACAACCGTCTGGTATATTTGTCGCGTCCGTGGGTAATCCTAGAATGAGGGCGACGCGACATATCAGATATGATACCCGAAGACTGCAATAATACGAATACCAACCTTCGTCTCAATCTCCTCAAACAAGGCGTAATCCAGCCACAGGAAAATATATCGCCTCCAATGTCTTTTTTTCTCCTCCTGGAGGGACTTGCGAGACAGCCCGTTCATAAACCTCGCGGACACGCCCGACGGCAGCATCCAGTTCTTCCCGTGTACTGCCCTCGTCTTTGAGATCGCGATAAGCACCCTCCTCCAACCGCGCGTAGTCGAACCAGACGTCGTAGTTTTTTCCGTCGTGGGAAATCTCCTCCTCGTACTGTATACGTCGCTTCCCTAGGACGGTGTTTTCAAGAGTGTTGCGGGTTCCGTGCTGCTTTTCGAATTTGGTATAGGCAGCATAGAGAGCGGCAGATTTTGCTCTTGGAATTCGGGAGAGGGCGAACTAGCAATAAAAATCGAAAAAGTGAGTCAGAGAGAAGACATAAAGGAAGATAGACGGTGTTACCTTGTAGATGACACGAGCACGTTCAAACTCCTTCAGTCGCGTTTCCATCTTCGCAAACGCGTTGAAAACTGCCTGGGCCTTCTCAACCTGTTCCTCATCGTCGCCGTAGAACTCCAGAGCAGTCTGGAAGACCTCTCGCGCTTTGTCGAAGCGATTCCTCTCCTCCTCGAACTTGCCCCACTTCACCCACACCCTCGGCTCCGGCCTCACCGCCACCCAGCGCTCGTATATCGTGCTGGCTCTATCAAGCTCTTGGTATCTCTCCTCCAGCTTGATATACGCCTGCCACGCCTTGTCATCCGGTTCCCATTGCATCCACCTCTCAAACACCTGGCGGGCCCCAGGGACATTTTGAAGGAGTTCTTCTAGGTAGACGTATTTGTACCAGAGTTGGTCGACACGTGGAAGGAGGGTGACAGCGCGGTCGAAGAGATTGCGGGCATGTTGGACATTCCGGGATTTCAGCTCCATTTCTGTGTAGGATAGCCAGAGCTGGACGCTGCGTGGATCGACATCGAGAGCACGTTCGAATATGGATCGCGAACGCGCGAATTCGTTTTGAGAGGCCTATGGTTGAGGTTGGTTGGAGGTTTGTTGAGAGATGGATAATGGAAAGAAACATACCTCCCAGTTGGCATATTGCAACCATTCTTTTCTGAATCACAACCGTGTCAGAGAGCATACGGGAGTGAGTGATAAAGATGCTCACATGCTTCCTCGCGTACGACGGATTCTCTCCTCAAATTCCTTTCTTTTCCGGCCGCGATATTCATGGAGTTCTTCGAAATCCTCAACTCGCTGCTTCGGTGCGCGAAATGCTGTTTCCTGTCGTTCTTGAGCCTGGTCAGAGTGTCAGCATCCTTTTGTTCACGGTGATTGATGTTATCAGTACTTCTCGCAGGAGTTGCTCTGCTGTGATCTGGATAACAGGGTGTCATGAGCATGGTATCATACATCACATACAGATAACCTTCACCTGGATCGCAGCTGGTGCCCGATTTTTGATTCTGAAAACGGTTAGAAACAGTATTTCTGTAATATAATGAGTCTCACCTTGGTGCACGCCCGTCTTGCATAATTGCAATAGGGAATTGTTGGACAGACAGGGATTTTGAGAGCCGAAGGGCTGCTGTAAGGGACACCGGGCATTGTTTCTCAATTATTGTGGGTCGGCTGTTGCCGAAATTTTGTTTAGTCAGCCATTTACATCGTTTGTGCGCGTCTGTCAAACTTCGTACTGCTTCGTACCTGCTTCGAACAATGACATGACTTGTTGGAGTTCAAGAGGCCATGGAGGCTATTCACTACATAGCCTTGCAATGGAGTGCTGCTGTACTATGACTTCTCGGAAAGGGTCCCACAAAACGGCTTCAGAACATCAGAACCATTACTTACCTTTCCTCTTTCCCTCCTCAACTAACATACCACTACGGCTCTTTACAGGCTTGAAGTTTTCAATTCTAACGATTAATCTTGAAACCAATAGAACTACCTATTATCTTGGAGAGTCATGCTCGATTCTTCCATGCAACATATCCGCACCATGGAGACTCTTGAAATGCAAAGGAGAGTCTTTCGATCTGAGCGACGAAGCATAGACTGGGTATGGTCTTATTCCTCGCTCGAGTTCATCTAGAGTTAATGTCTTCGTTGGGTCCTGGGATAATATAGACTCGCTTATGGTCGACCGTCCAGCGCAAGAAAGTAGCGCTCATGATTGGTATGAACTTCACTAGCCATATGGAAGAACATATCAAAGGTCGGCAACAAAGTATAGAGTCCATGGCGACATTGCTGCAATGTGAGCTTTTCAAAGCATATTATAACCCTGATGCCATGGTACTGACCAAATTTTAAGGTGCTTTTGGATTCAACAAGACTATATTACTTTCTGATTCGGAAGGCACACCCGACGATCATTTACCCACCTATGTTAACATAGTAAGCTTTTATTCTTTCTATGTCAGGTCCGCGCACCCTCAATATATTTATTGAAACCACCGAAGATGAGAGAGTTGGCGATGTTCATACCGTCCAACCCTAACTCGGACTATTTCTTTGTCTGTAGGTACATTTGCGCTTTCCACGTATGTATCGATATTGATATTCTCCAGATCAAGGACATTCTTCTCGAAGAGCGATACAAGGAAACTCACACGAAGAGGATGACACGGAGGAATGCAAGTACTATCGCCACTTACACCTGGCATGAAGCTTCAACTGTCTCCATTATATAGACATCATCCCCTGCGACGCTATTGATACTACGACTAACATGGTGGACCAAGAGAGGGTTATCACTGACAAGGTTCGTGCTTCTCTTAACTTCACTTTTGCATGGTCTTCAACGCGATTTGCAGACACTGAGCAAATATCTTATTGAAGACCTTCCTAGAGGCTCAGAGCTTGTGGTTAGTGCACTCCGACAATCCTCATTCTATTACATGTGTCCAAAAGCCTTTTATTTCTAGGTCTGTATCAGTGCCTGTCATGACAGCCAGACGGTGTTAGGTTCGTGTCTCGGTCCACTGCAATTGTTATACGACCTTGATACTGACGATCTTTTTACAGATTTCAAATATTCCAACCGTTATAAAGTAGAAGATGGCATCATACATCGTGGTGAGTCCTCAGAGAGAGACTTCGACTTCATCTTTAAGGATTAAATTCACTTTCTATAGTCGGTGGCCTGCTCCAAGGTAAGCTAACTCAGCCGTTTTTTCGGTGTCCACTTAGAAAAATAACAAACTGACCTTGCTTTAATTGAAAAGATTCAATTTTACCGTTTTTCCGTCAGATCAAGGAATCTATCACACCGAGAAAGAAAGCTAGACACTCACGACAGGCGACCGGGCACAGTCATGTTAACCGTCAGGTATCTTTATTTTTATCTTCGATTCAAACCACGCCTCCAGACACACACCACCGATAGCGTTGGCAGCCTCGATTCGTGGACGATAGATCCACTATGCTTGACCTTGAGCGTCACAGCTGTAATGGGTTCCATACCAGGTTCGCCATTCCAAGCTCGCAATCCAACGTGCTTCCTCAGACAGTGGTTGATCTTATACAGGGCATCCCATTTCTCTCATGCTCGCCAGTTTACTGTAGCTGGTGGGCAATTTTATAGCGCAGGAGGTTCGATGACCATCAACCAGATCCCTCATGAAGGCAAGTTATATGCATCTGGGACGATGGATCGAATAATAAACTGAATGGATCTTTAGAACAAAGGTCCCTAAATAAGCAGCATAGCTTGATACCAGGATTACGCGCAGTGAGTATGCGTCTCAATGCCTACTTCCAACTGATAGCCAGCGGAATGACTAATATCTGGTATTGTCTATAGCTTCCTCCTGAAGATATTGACCTTCATAAAGAAATATACAAAGGACGAGGCTATCGACTTCATTCGGCTCAATCTGCGGGGAAAGCGGTAATAGTCAAAGTATATGAGGGACGTTATGCGAAGGAGGTACGCGTCCTTCAGCCCAATGACATTGTCAAATTTTAATATCATAACTACTCTCCTTCTCCAGCTTTCCGCTGAAGCTGCGGCATTCAGTAGAAAAGTCATGTGCGGAGAAACGTTGTCGCGTTGTTCGTTGTTGAGAACTGACGGTTCCCTTTTCTACCTGTAGGCACTCGTCGTTTCTACAAATGTTTGCTGCAACACCTGGAAATATGGGGCCGGCATTTATTGCGTTCCGTGGAGGTAAGCAAGTCATTATTTCACTCCCCTAGCAACGTTTATATAATAGTCCTTTGATGAATACAGAATACCAAGGAACTGTCGAGTCAATAGCTTCTGTACTTCTCTTCACTAGTCTCGAGCAGTCTTTTGTGCTGGGCCTCCAGACGGTAAGAAATATTTGAACTACTCATTAGCCCGTTTCTGATTCATCTCCAGGTAATTGCACTTTCGGTATATCTTGAAATTTGTCCTGCCATTTTTATCTGGGACTAAAGGGTTGAAATAGTCAGGTTTGGACTACCTTTGCAATGTCGACTATCCCGTCTTAGGCTCCGATGTGAGTAGATTATTGATGGGGTCCGGGAACTGCTGTACGAGGCTGCATCGACTCCTAGATTTTCGTCTTGCTCCTAAGCAATCAGGGCACCGTGAAAATCTCCTTCGATCCAGACATCTCACAGAAAGAGAGACATGCCCCTCTGAGCAATGCAGACCGAGAAAATTCCATGATGTTGCTCTTCCATAGACTTATCCAGAAGGTGATTAATCAGTTTAAAGCCTCACGGGAATGGGCGATCTTGTCTAGCGTCTAACTTCCATGCCATAGACTTTTCACGGTCCTTGCAAGGACTATTGGGAACGCAGTGAGTGGAATACTTACAAATATGTTTGATGTATTGTATTGTCGCTTACGATAGAAAACGCAAGAATTGGGTATTTCCAACGATGAAACCCAGATCTGTTCGCATCACACCGCGCTCGCAATACAGGACAAGCACCATAGTCAGCCTTCTCTGTTGGATAGCGATGTTCCTTCATCTTCCGCTACTCATAGCGCCCTCGTGAACCCCAGAAAAAGTAGTTATCAGGATTCAACATCTGAGGCACGAAACGAAGAGGGTTCGCCTCTAGAGGAAATATACCACAAGTCTCAAGCTTTTCTGAGAGATTTCCTGTTGGATCCCCTACTTGATCGTCAACACGGTCATTCGTCTCCAGTGGGTACAGCCCCGCCACACGGCTCGGGATGTAAGGCCCACGCAGCGACTTTATCCCATGCACGACGAGCATGTATTGATTTGAAACCAGAGGGTGTGGATTGTCTGGGCGATATTGAGTCGAGTGAGTATCATGTCGATCTCATGATGCAATTCTATCTTTTTGACATGCTATGCTGTTCAGTAGACGACCAATCCATGGCGATTACGCTTCCCTCGAATGGCTCCCACTGCCTATGTAAAAATTCCAGAAACAGGATATCCGGTGCCCAAACCTTACGGACCATTATTCAGTGTTTGCACTGCTTAGCGGTCAATAATCCGCATCATGCCGGACGACATCCTACATATGCCAATACCCCGGACACTGATCAAGCCCTAGAGAACAATTTAGAAATTGGGGTCGGAAAGGGTAGTACAATGATTCAGGTATCTATATTTCTCGGATAGATGCAGTCGTTCATTTATATGCCACCACTCATCCCCATTTAAGGCAGTTGCAGAGCTTCTGAAAGCTAATCCCACCCCGACATACCGAGAAATGCTGAAAGTCGCTATGTAAGTGATGTTTTTCTCAAATGTACGTAGTGTCTTACTGTCCCTTGGATGTCAGGAATGCCTTACGAGTGAGAGGACCAGCTGATCCCCACGAGGACAATTCAAAGGACCAGATGATTTGATGTAGTAACCTCAGCCTATAATGAGATATAATAAGCTATAGTCTCGTCAGACCGTCATTATGTATAACATGGGACCAAAGGCTGGACGTAAATTATTTGTGGACGGTGCTTACCACTTATACAGGATTTTGGGAGCCAAATGGCTGCTGTGAGGGACACCGGGCGTTGTTTCTCACATATTGCGGGGACATTTCGCTTAGTCAGCCCTTTGGCTGTGCGCGTCTGTCAACCTTTGCTTCAACTCTTCGCACTACCGATGCCTCGAACAATAACATGACTTGTTGGAATTCACGAGGCTATGGAGGCTATTCACACAGCCTTGCATTGGAATGCTGATCTGTACCTGCAAGGGTTGAAACTGCTCTGAAGGACTCTATATCCGTCAAAGTGCATTGAAATCATCTGAACCGTCAACCATTCTTCCTTCCCTCGTCAACTACCATCATCGCGACCGTCGGAGTTCTTTTCAACCTTCACTGCCGATTCTGTATCTTTGTAACACATTGAATACCGTAGGAGTTCATCTTTTTCGACAGTACTTTCACTATCGATTCTTTTACGCAAACGTATCACCATGATGGATCTTGAAATGCAGAAAAGAGTCTTTCGATCTGAACGACGAGGCATAGACTGGGTATGTTGGCTCTTCACTGAAGCTCGAAAAGAGTTGATACCTTCCGCCTTCTATTTGGGATAATATAGACTCGTTTATGGTCGACTGCCCGGCGCAACAAAGTAGCACTGGTGATTGTAATGAACTTTACTAGTCATGTGGAGGAGGAACACACCAGAGACCCGCAACGAAATACACAGCTCTTGACATCGCTACTGAAATGTGAGCGTCTTCAAAGCATGCCGTTGTAATATGGTTCTGATCACACTTCTTTAAGGTGCTTTCGGTGTCAACGAGACTATATTGCTCTCCGATTCGGAAGGCACGCATGAAGATTATATTCCCAGCTATGCTAATATCGTAAGATCTCATGCTTTACTGTGTTGATAATGCCTTATTCAGTTTCCACGACGGTCGAAGATGAGAGAGTTGGCGGGTTTCATACCTTCCCGCCATGACTCAGATTATTTCTTCGTCTGTAGGTGTATCTACCCTCTCCATATATGCGCTGATACTGATACTCCCTAGATCAAGGACATTCTTCTCAGAGAGCTATTGAAAGAAGCTCAGAAGAAGAGAATGAAACAGAGGAATGCAAGTACTCGCTCCAATTTTGCGCATCAATTTGAATATGAACTACGTCCGGTATATCTAGACATCATTCCTTGCGACGCTATTGATACGACGAACAACATGATAGACCAGGAGAAGGTTATCACCAGGAAGGTTTGTTTTCGATAATCTATCTTGGTGTGGATGGTTCTAACATAGTTCGCAGACATTGAGACGGTATCTTATCGAAAATCTTCCTTCAAGCTCGGAGCTTGTGGTGAGTACACCTCTGTATCTTCCTTGTTCTTTCCGTGTCAAAAGGCCTTCTACTCCCAGACGCTATTTGATACCTGCCATTCAGCAACTCTTTTGGGTTCGTTTCTTGATTCACCGGTGTTACAGGACATCGTTATTGACAATTTCATCAAAGATCTAAATCATGACAATCGTAGTACAATCCAAAATGAAGCCCGTAGTGGTAAGTTCTTAGAGAGGCTTGCACTTTAAATTATTTAATTGAACTGGCTTTATACAGTCAAAAGATTCTTCAAAGTGAGAGTCGGTCTCAGTGGCTTCCAAATGTTAAAAATGCATGATCTAACCTTGTTCCAAATCAAGAATCCATTTTGCCTTTCTTGCATCGCATCAAGGAGTCCTTCACATACAAAAGGAGCTCTAGGCGCTGGCTAAAACCTACCGAGCACGATCAGATCAACCGCAAGGTATAATTTTATCCTGCCTTCGATGTAATGAATTCCTCCAGACTTACATGCGACGATAGCGTCGGCAGTCTCGATTCATGGACAATACGTCCACTATACCTGACCCTGAGCATCATGCATGCGAGGGTCACCACTATACCAGGTTCGCAATTCCAAGCTCGCGGATTTCAATGCGCTTCATTCGGCAGTGGCTGATCTTATACAGAGCATCCCATTTCTCTCACGCTCACCAATTTACTGTAGCTGGAGGGCAGTTTTATAGCGCAGGAGGCTCACTGACCATCAACCAAATACCTCATGAAGGTAAGTTATATGCGTATGGGGTGTATGGACGATGGATCGAATAATAAAACTGAATGGATCTTTAGAACAAAAGTCCCAAAGCACACAACATGGCTTGATTCCAGGATTACGCGCAGTGAGTATGCGTCTCAATTGCAGCTTCAAATTGGTTGCCAGTGGAATGACTGGTATCTGACATCGTTTATAGCTTCCTCCCGAAGACCTTGACCTCCATCACGAAATATACAAAGGGCGAGGTTATCGGCTTCATTCAGCCCAATCTGTCACCGGTAAAGTGATAGTAGTCAAGGTATATGAAGGACGTTATGCAAAGGAGGTACACGTTCTCCAGCTCAATGACCTTGCCAAATATTAATATCATAGCTATTTCTCCAGCTTTCCACTGAAACTGCGGCATTTAGTAGAAAAGTCATGTGCGGAGAAGCGTTGCCGCGTTGTTCTTTGTTGAGATCTGACACATCCCTTTTCTAACTCCAGGCACTCGTCGTTTTGTCAGCTATTTGCTGCAACACCTGGGAATACGGGACCGGCATTTATTGCGTTCTGTGGAGGTAAGCTAGACATTATTTCGCTCCTTGACAATGTTTTATAATATTTCTTGGATGAATACAGAATACCAAGGAACTGTCGAGTCAATAGCTTCTGTACTTCTCTTCACTAGTCTCGAGCAGTCTTTTGTGCTGGGCCTCCAGACGGTAAGAAATATTTGAACTACTCATTAGCCCGTTTCTGATTCATCTCCAGGTAATTGCACTTTCGGTATATCTTGAAATGTGTCCTGCCATTTTTATCTGGGACTAAAGGGTTGAAAATAGTCAGGTTTGGACTACCTTCGCAATGTCGACTATCCCGTCTTAGACTCCGATGTGAGTAGATCATTGATGGGGCCCCGGAACTACTATACGAGATTGAATTCACTGCCAGAATTTTGTCTTGCTCCTAAGCAATCAGGGCACCGTGAAAATCTCCTTCGATCCAGACATCCCACGAAGAGAGAGACAACATGCTCCTCTGAGCAATGCAGACCGAGAAAATTCAATGACGTTGCTCTTCCATCGACTTATTCAGAAGGTGATTAATCAGTTTAAAGCCTCGCGGGAGTGGGAGATCTTATCTTACGTCTAACTTCCCTGCCATAGACTTTTCACGGTCCTTGCAAGGACTATTGGGAACGCAGTGAGTGGAATACTTACAAATATTTTTGATGTATTGTCGCTTACGATACAAAACACAAGAATTGGGTCTTTCCAACGATGAAACCCAGATCTGTTTGCATCACAACACGCTTGCAATACAGGACAAGTACGATAGTCAGCCTTCTCTGTTGGATAGCGAAGATCCTTCATCTTCCAGTACTCACAGCGCCCTCGTGAACCCCAGAAAAAGTAGTTATCAGGATTCAACATCTGAGGCACGAAACGAAGAGGGTTCACCTCTAGAAGAAATATGCCACAAATCTAAAGCGTTTCTGAGAGATTTCTTGTTGGATCCCCTACTTGATCGTCAATACGGTCATTCGGCTCCAGTGGGTACAGCCTCGTCGCACGGCTCGGGATGTAAGGCCCACGCAGCGACTTTATCCCATGCACGACGAGCATGTATTGATTTGAAACCAGAGGGTGTGGATTGTCTGGGCGATATTGAGTCGAGTGAGTATCATGTCGATCTCATGATGCAATTCTATCTTTTTGACATGTTATTCTGCTCAGTAGACGGTCAATCCATAGCGATTACGCTTCCCTCGAATGGCTCCCACTGCATATGTAAAACTTCCAGAAACAGGTCATCCGGTGCACAAACCTTACGGACCATTATTCAGTGTTTGCACTGCTTAGCGGTCAATAACTCGCATCATGCTCGACGACATCCTACATATGCCAATACTCCGGATACTGATCAAGTCTTAGAGAACAATTCAGAAATTGGGGTAGCAAAGGGTAGTACAATGATTCAGGTATTTATATTTCTCGGATAGATGCAGTCGTTCACTCATATGCCACTATCCATTCCCATTTAAGTCAGTCGCAGAGCTTTTGAAAACCAATCCCACCCCGACATACCGAGAAATGTTGAAAGTCGCTATGTAAGTGATGTTTTTCTCAAATGTACCTAGTGTCTTAGTGTTCCTTGAATGTTAGGAATGCCTTACGAGTGAGAGGACCGGCTGATGCTCACGAGAATCATTCAAAGGACCGGATGATTTGATGTAGTAACCTCAGCCTATAATGAGATACAATAAGCTATAAATCTCGTCAGACCGTCATGACGCATAACGTGGGACCAAGGCTGGGCGTAAATTATTTGTGGACGGTGCTTACCACTTATACAGCGCGGCTGAGAGGAAATAGAGACCTTTAGACGCTGGGCACAATGCTCATAACTCAATCACTGCATGTGCCTGTAAAAGGCACGTTGAAACTCAACAAGCCCAGCTCTCAGAGTCAAAAGTCTAGAGCGAAGGTGCAATGTGCAATGATATCAAATTTTACCCATCACGTGCTGTATAATTTGGCAACACCATTGGGCGCTAAATAATCTTAAAAGAATCATCGAGTTTAAAAACAAAGTGTTTACTACAGTCCAATGAAAGCAAAGGCAGAGAGCCTCTGGTGAGAAAGGAAGGAAGAAATCAAACTATCACGAGACCCTCGCGTCTATGTAGATAACGATGAAACTGTCTAGCCCTCAGCGGCGAGTTAGACAGTGATAAACAGATGAAATAAAGAATGAGACGCGAATAAAAGGAAGAACGAAAAATATGGATTCCCCAACCGACTTCTTTCTCGCCCCCATGAAAGACCTCTGCACCTGAAGATTCAATAAGTTCAAGCGCTCATATGGGAAATAATTACCATTTCAAGAACAGTTGCGATTTCCCACAATCGATCGACAGGGACCTCGCCAAGGTTTCGTATTGGCGCGCAACAGATTAATAGCATTGAGTCATGCCAAATCTGCATACAATTTAGAAACCGAGACCAAAAACAGTTCTTGAACCTAGCGTACCAACGTCTGTCTTTCCATACGATGCCGAAAACACTGACGGAAGTGGGCGATCCGTTTTCCTTGTCAAGAAAACAATTCTACCAGTGTACTATGCTCCATGTTTCGCTATCAGAGTTTGCTCGAGCTAAGGGCTTAAAAAATGTCAACACAGTCTCGGACCAGAGACAGAAGTGCGTCTTCAATCTTGTTGTCACAGAGCACATTATTGCCTGAGTGTTTCCTGGCTCAGTCTATGCTATATGTATCCTCAAGATTCATATAGTCAACAGGCTGTCAAAGAGCAGATTAGCTGCATCATAAATCTGCTTGCTGACACAATGCGGAAACTCGTCAATGGATTAGACAAGAGCCCGTTCTTCGTGAGCTCGACATAACACCGAACGTGAACAACGTCTTAAATAGGTGGATTCAAGTAGGTACTCAGCGTATAGATTCGTCGACTTTCTTGCTGATAAACGACTCTAGATTTTTCGTCGTCCATTGCTCATTCTTTCCACCTATCATGCATTATCGCTCGAACAAGTGCCAGACAACTGTTTCGTCAAAACATTACAGTTGCTGCTATTGCCAAACTTCAACGCCAATAACGTACCTCGCAACACGAGAGGATTTCAGCATGCATTCAGACAGGATCTAGCTGAAGTTATGGACATCGAAGTTATTGTGGCTGAGTTTCCCGCCGCTGGGGCGGTTTGAAAATCCAGTTAAACAGAGTCACGAGGAATGCGCAAAAAAATCTAATTCCATTAGAGTTCCCATTGTCGTGGTCCCTATGCCCATGACCAAAGTTACGAGGGACAGTAGGTGTAGAGCACCTAGAATTGCCATGGGATCATTTGTGGGAAGAAAATCTCAAACGACACGACAGAAAATGTAGCCATTCAAATTTGACAATTATTATCACTTTTTCTCAGATAACAACATCCCAGTAGAGGTTTTTTCCCGCGAAGTTTTGGGTACCTTCCCGCGATCTATTTGGGCTTTGTTCCAAGGTCCTATCGTGAGAGATACATTGAAGATGCACGTCGACAGTTTGCTAAGTGTGACCGTGTTTGCAAATCACGGTCAGGTTCGCTGAGAAGCAGAGGCAATTGACATTGACAGCTGCGAGCTTAATGTATAACCCAACAAGTAGTGTCGACTTGGGATGAAGAAGTGAATGTACGTGTCAAATATGTCCATAAGATATTGCCTCCGAGATCAAGATCAATAGACAAAAAAGGATTTCTGGCGGGAAACAATAGTATCGCAAGAACTTCTCGTTATTTAGGGTTCCAAGGTGGAGAACATAGTGGATGAATATATCAATCTTTGATACGACGGCGTGCGTTTCGCCAGATGGTTCTCGCAGGCGGTACACCAGACATCTATGATATGAACAAACAAAATCAGTGACTCATGCTCTTGCATGGTCTAAAGACTTTCCACTCCCTAAACTCCTAAAACGACCGTTTTTGTTCCGAGAGGGTCGGTCAGGGAAGGTGACAAACATAAAGCCGATAACTACCGCACGGCGCTCCACAGTAATTCAAACAGAAAAGCACCAGCGACAGAGTCGGACACGTTCACAGACACGCGCATCCAATATCCCCAGAGAAAAGCAAGTTGAAACTAGCACAGGAAGAGAGAGAAAAAATACACTGATGGTGGTCTGGATAAGCTGCTTTCCGTACATTTGGTGAAGCCAAGACCAGAGGTATCTCCCTAATCACTCCGCAGTCATATGCCGTTCTGATGATCCTCACAATTTCTTTCCGGAGTGACTAATGTCAAAGCAAGCCTAGGGACCCGACAGGATTAAGCCCAATCAAGTTGGATTTATGGAGATTTGCAGAGGAAGTTCAAGGAATACTCGTTCATGGAAATACCCATGAGAGTACCACAGTCGACTAGTGCCGCCGACCACGAAGGCATCGTCTGGTCGTAGATTTGACATTTTCAGACAATGTCGCTACCCCAGAGGTGGGAATGACATTATTGAGGTTGAAGCGTCCTTCAGAAGCACTCGGGGAGAGTTATTATGTCCCTTGCAACGTGGTGTTGGCAGGAGCATGATGCAACCTACTACGTTGACATGCCTCAACTGATGTCCAGAGATGTGCTTGAAGGAATTAAGAACAACATCGTTATTCCGCCGCCGACAAATGTATAAGGAAGCAGCAAATACCACGATGGATGAAGAGCTTAGGACCGCAGAAAAGGCGCCTCAAGCTGGCGAACAAAATCAGACAAGAGGTGGTGGTCGTATTAGGAAGAAATGTTAACACCGTACCAGATCATAACAAATGTGTTAATTTCCAAGTTCCGACGGCCAAACAGAAAAAGTACAGCAAGCCCTTGGCAAGACCCTTTTCTATGCGCACTAATAATAGGAGGTGACAAACACAGTCACGATGCAAAAGCCAGTGTGAAGCGAACAGTATACATAGATTAGAAAATAGTGTAGGTTGAGTATACATAGCCCATCACATCATCATAATACCGCATGCATGCATGCACTATCTTAGATCATCCGCGAGACTTGTGGGGTTATGGACCGTGGTCTTGACACTTTGGTCAAGCCCAGGTACGAGATGCATCGCGACTTGCTTTGCGAGTACTTTTTCTCGTCAAACGACTGAGGAACCCCATCCTCTTCGCTGCCATCGTCATCTTCTGCCTCCTCTTCTATCAATGCTCCTTCCTCTCGGAGTATATCCCAGGTACGATCTTTCACCTAATGAAAGATATTAATAATTGTATTAAAAATGGCAGCAATGAAGAGGAATGGGGATGCGGGAGTCGTATGTGGAGTTACATACCTCTAGGTTCTGGCCAGCGCTGATATTCTTGACGATCTTGCCTTCTTGTTGGATGTGCAATGTCCGCCGGAAAGAACGAGACAGGAATGAGCTCATCATACTGACTGGCCAGTTTGAAGGTACCATCGAAATGACCTGCAGCCAGAAAGAATTTCCGGGGTAAGTCAATGCGACGCAATTCATAGGAATTCCACGTACATCCAGCACATCAAGATTCATCGCTTGTGCGTTGAGCAACTGTGCCGCACGATCTGATTGTCTAAGCATACTGAATTAGGAATTTAATATGTCGAAAAGCGGACGGTGAAACCTACCCAACATCCATGTATACCTCCAAAAGGATTTTCAACAGCTCTTTTTCAATTCGTCGTTCACGGTTTTCAGACGAGTTATTGGTACTGAACCCACACCCTTTCCGTTAACTGCTTTCCTTGATGATAGCCCAAATAGGACCGTGACCCAGTCTTGCAAACCACAATCATCAGCTATAGATTGTGCCACCTTGGGCGGAACAATATCGCCACCGAGTGTGCAATACGTTTCAGCAGAGGCGGAATCGCTGAGATCATGCACGAGAATCTGAAGCGCTGACCGATGTCGTCCAAGCTGGTCAAAGATATGTCACTTGGCCCGTCAAGAAAGAAGTACATGTTTTACCTTCCCATCGATTAGAGCTAACTCGAGCTTGAGAATTTTCTCCCGTTCTGACAAGCGTTGTCGTATCAGTTCGGGATCGTAAAGAGAAGATCCTGCTAGAAGAAGTATCATTTTTAGCCTCGCTCGTTTATGTCCAGAATCTGGCGTTGTGGACGCGAAGTATGAGAGGAACGATGACTCGTTGTGCGAGGATGCATATGATGATGCTTTAGAGAGGAAAGGAGATCGGTAAGCGAGGGACATATACAACTATCGAAGTTCACACCTTTGGCTCTCCAAAGTTTAGATACAGAATCGTCTTCGAGGAAGGAAAGCACTTGATCCACGCATGCTAATGCTAGTTTTAGATGCAGCTCTCGAGACTAGACGCGAATATACTCGAATAAGAATGAAAGTTCCTGGATTGGAATGGATTGAACTGACCGTACTCCGCCGTTGCAGAACTAGGTATTCAAGATACTGAACACCAGCTACTGGATTGGCTTCTTGAATTTGTTCCAGCATTGCGATATCTTCTTCTGGTCTTTCCCGCTTTTTCCAGCATCACGAGGCATCAAAAGCTAGCATGCAAATGATATCACAAACTTTGCCATCGATGGAAACTTCTTTCTCTTACCTTTAAGCCCATTTCCGGGTTGCGCTTGGTTATCCAAAGCCCCCATTGTTGTGTTAATGCTCTGTCTCGCTTATCCGTAAGCAGGTTGACCATTTGTCCAAGGGGGTCCTTGATGTCTTCGTCTGTCCATTTACCATCGACAAGTCTGCAACATATTTTGTAAGAGATAATAGCAAGGATATGAAAAACTTTACAAACTTTGCCAGGACGTCAATAACTTTTATGTCATCCCCACGTTGCTTGTAAAGTACACACAAGGCGTTGTATTGCCCCATGTCTTGCAATACTGGCTCGACTTCCGCCATAGACACGTCATTTGGTGCTTCCAACAAAGCATATAGCTCTTGAGTTTTCTCAAACTCTGCGTAGAGTTTGACGAGTACTGTATCAATCGCCTGTATTGTTTCGTCTTAGAGCAATCTGTCACAAATGTGGATGAGAACAGTGAGCATACGATATCAATTGGGTCGCCCGTGCTCCCGACACCCTTCTCCTTGGATAGACTACGTCTTGTTCGACTTTTCTTGAGAAAAAGCAACAACATATCTCTGGCCGCCATGCCAAGTATCTTTCTCAATTCCGCAGTTGGAGGCGCAGATAGGGTATTTGGCGCTAGATGCGGCGAATAATTCCTGACTAAATTCGACACAACTGAATATTAGTTCCAACACAGGAACGTAGTGTGCGAAGGGAAAGAGGGATTTATGTTAATGGGGCCCTGTTATTACCACTAGAGGGCAGTCATTGAATGAAAGGAGCATTTCGAATGTAGGAGCGAGAGACATCGTGGTGGTGAGGAGAAAATGGAAAAGGTAGCTTACTGATCTGGTCAACGGATCCTTCCATTGGCATGTGTTCTGCCACACCAGCGAACACGTCCATAGCGTCGTCGTCTGAGAATAGCGAGCCCCTGAGGTCGGGATAGTAGCTGATGAGTAGCCGTGGATCTATTTCTCCGTTGAACAAGTGTTTTCCAGCATCTTCGAACAAAGTCTCTGTAAAACACTGGAAGCCAATCCTCTGGTATACATAGCGAAGCTCTTCTGCCTGAATACACGTCAGAATTACAAGACGACGAACAACGATAAAGTAACGCCAGACATACTTCATCCTCATCAGGTTCGAGACTTTCCTCCAGTTTCTTCCGTCTCTGGTCTGCCAGCGCGTACGAGTCATCTAACCTATGACTTTCCAGCAACGATTCCAGCTGAGATATGATAGTCGAAGGCACCAATGACTGGATAGAATTGGGGCCGAGAACAAGAACGCTGGAACGCGGAAATACAGGCGGCCGCATCATGTATCTAACTCAATGTTGTCAACGAAACCCCGTCGCTTCCGGGAAGACGAGATATATGTATCTCGTAGACGCGCCCGACGATGGCTGTGACGAGATTACAGTTGGAATTGGCAGTGTGGGGGTCAACTGGGGTCAACCTTGTGGTGGTGATGACGGTGAGCAGTCACGACAAATACGGCCATCAACTTCTAAGTTCACAGTGCCTGACAGACACAGCACTTGCATCGCCCCTCGCTTCACGACTATGTTTACATATAACACTCAGCTGACAGCCTCTTGAGGTGAAAGGTTTTCACTCTTTAACTTTGTCGCTGTCTATGTCGGGAAATGGTGGCCGATTCTTCAAGAATGCTCAGGGTGTCACAGTCCAGAACAGCCATTTCTTCAACGTCGAAAAGGATTACATCCGCTATGAGATAGCTGGGGACTATCATAACCACAGTTACGACAATGAGGAAGGTGAGTCGCGCCTTTGCTCTGAAGAACGTGTTTCAACTCATTCTTTCTCCAGGAATCAAAACTTTGGTCAAAGTGATAGTTCCTGACGCTGTTCATACATCGTCGGAGCGTTCGACCATAAGATGTCACCCAGGAACTCGCGAGAGGATTCTTGCTGCCATCTTGACATGGATAAAAGACAACAACTCACAAGAGGATATACTATGGATCCATGGGCCTACCGGAACTGGGAAATCGACAATCATGCAGGAAATCGCAGAGTTATGCCTGAACTGTCCACCCGAGGGTCGCCATTTCGGGGGACATTCTTCTTCTCAAGAGGGAAACCAGGACGAGAAGATGACAACTGTCTATTCACTACACTGGCCTATCAACTCTCTCTATGCGATCTTGAACTTAGAGAGCATGTCAATAGAGCCATGGCTATCGATCCCATCCTCTACACCAAGGATACTGGGTTGCAACTTCGCACTCTCATATTTGAAACCCTCCAAAAGCTAGCCACACCTCCCCTTATGACCCCCTTCGTCATCATCGATGGCATTGACGAATGCAAAAGCCACGAAACCCAAACACGAATTATCAACACAATAGCGAATACGTTGCTCACTTACGATCGTCGGATAAGGTTCATCATAACAAGTCGCTCTGAGGCTCATATCCGAGAAACATTCGAACAGCCCATGATCTTGCGTAGGACACGCCAGATCGCCTTAGATTCCTTCTACAATCCGGAACACGATATTCGACTGTTCCTGCAGGAACGCCTGGATGCGATTGCGAAGAAGCCGAGCATGTCCAGAATGAGGACCCGATGGCCTCAGCCTTCTGATATCGACTATTTAGTCAAAAAAGCATGTGGTCAATTCCTATATGCGTCAACTGTTCTCGAATTCGTTGGAGCGGAACTCTTATATCCAGTCAAGCAGCTTAAAAAGTGCTCACTTCAACGAACACGCCAGACCTCTACTCGAACATCGATGAACTCTACACCCAAATCTTGAAAACATGCCCAGAACCAGAAGCTCTTAACCAAATATTTGGTCTTCTGCTCACTCTGCACTGTCCACAACCGCCGGAAGTATACGACGATATTCTTTGTCTGGATTCAGAGGCCGGAGGTGTGACATACATTCTTCATGGACTACACTCCGTCATTAAATTCCCCAATCCATCTGATGACGAAACGGAAAGACGTGTTTTCGAACGTCGCCTGGAATATGACAAAACTCGGGGCTTACGTTTCCACCACGCTTCTTTTCAGGATTTTCTTCTCGATAAAAAACGTTCCAAGGAGTTTCACGTTGATTTGAGTGTTGCACATGCTACCCTTGTCAAATCCGGGTTCAGGCTCATGACGGAATGGATTTCAAGCCCTTGGAAGTAAGCTCTTGGTTTTCTTTCTTTGGGGTTCTGGTAAAAGATCTCATTGTCGTGTTTTAGAAGGACGATACCAGAGGGAGACTACCCGCACAGGGAAACGTGGGGATATCTGAAGCATCATATGGGCACCCACCTTGCTGAATGCGAGGCGGACGTGCGCGAAGCAGTTTTAAATGACCTCCACGAATTTACTGTCACGTTTCCCCGCCAAAGCCAATTGGGCATCCCATTTGGGATCATTCATTTGATGCCCTACACTCTATGGCTACAGCATTTGCCACGGTATTTACGATTCATCCTGCGCTGCCTTTCACCTCCTAATGACGTTCTCGATTCACCAGATACTGACGTCTGAAGATAAAGGAAGCAACAACTGCTCAACCCGATCAACTTTCATTCGGAGCACTCGCATTGGGCCCAGGAATGCGTGTTAAGCCCGGGGAAGATCATCAATCGCGAAGACTCTCCAATCGCGAAGACTTATCTCAAATTCCGCACCATGCTGGACACCTTCTACAAATTCACTCTCTCTTCGTCCGACGACATGATGCAACTTCTGGAGAAACTCCCGGCATACTCGCGGGGATGGGGCCCATCAGGGATCATTGGCTTCACGACCTTTTCTCCATCGACATCGAGCATCTTTCGCTCAACATGCAACGAAATCGCAAGTTTTTCAATAAATGGAAGAACGCATTCTGGACGCAGCATTTTAACCTGGGAGGAGCTGAATATCGAGACGATGTAGTGCTGTTGCTGAACCCTCATTTTACGGACTTTCTGTCTAATCGGGATCGCGCTGGGCAGTTCTTCCGAGATCATAGCACCGGACTCATCCTGGACTATTACCATATAATATGTATGATATTCCGTCCAGAATGGCTAGAAATTCCAAGGTATGTCTGCACAACACTCCTGCGCAGAGCCCAATCGTTTTACTGATGTCGTTACTTTTGGCAGGTCACGCGATCCTGTTACATACCTCGACAACATTTTGAGGAAATGCCTAGAATCGATCAGCATCGAACAAATGGTCTTTTCTCCCAACGACCATCCTATCACTAAGTTGATGCAAGGCCTGAAACAGCTGCATTACGACAAAGCGTGCCTGCAAAAAGCCCCTGTCCTCAACGTCGAGCTCCTTTGGTCCGCCACTCGACGTCTCCTCGACTGGATCCAACGGCAACATGAACAGACCCGAAAAAGCGACAAGAGCAAAAGCAGCAAATACCACGGAATCAGGAAAGATCTCGCCGAGATAAGCACTCATATCTACACCCAGATCCTCCAGGTCGACACCCCGAAAACCGGTGGGAGGCTTATAACTATCTGCGAGCCGTTCCGTGTGGCTATCAGCCGTGATTTGGTCCGAAACGCCGTCGACGCTATCGCCGCCGCCGTCTCCCATGCATCCGCAGCTGATGATGATCTCGAGACGCTACTGTCGCTGCATGGGAT